>CAJHQP010007098.1:0-34174 GCA_905132765.1 Moricandia arvensis
AGAATTTGAACGACTCCAAAACAAGGTGGAAGGCTGGTCAGGAAAAAAGCTTTGGTCGGCGCATTTATGGGAGGTCTCAATACAAACATCTCGAACGCAATCCGCATATTCAAACCCAAAACTTGATGGAAATCATTAACTTGGCACGGTTTACGTGATGATCAATTGCAGAAGGAGAAGCGCTGGAATACCCCCCGACCTTACTCATCAAGATCGGTGAACCAGAGTCCTATGTGCGAAAGAAGCGAAAAATCACCAACGGAACCACGAAAGCTCACATGGGAAGAAATGAAAAAGAAACGAAGCTTAGGATTATGCTTCAGTTGTGATGAGAAATTCACTCCTGGCCACAAATGTAAGCAACCTCAACTATTCATCATGGAAAGTGAACAAGACGGTGATGATAGCGATGACTATCCAGAGGATGAAGAACCCCCAACCACAAATTTCCTTACACGCTCTGACAGGATGGGACACGCCGTCGACTCTTCGTCTCTATACGAAGATTGACCAAACAACCGCTGCTGGCTCTTTGTTGATTAGCGGATCTACACACAATTTCATCAGCGAAAAGGCGGCTCAACGATTGCGCTTACCAGCGACTCAAACAACGCCGTTTACAGTTACGGGTGGCCGACGGCGCACCACTGAGGTGTAATCGACGATATGAAGCAGTGCCGCTGGGGATTGGAACGGCGACGTTCAACATCACCTTACACGTCTTACCCTTAGCTGGCCTCGACATTGTCTTAGGGTTAAATGGTTAGAAACCTTAGGCCCAACTTTATGTGATTGGAAGGCCCATTCTATGCAGATTACATGGGAGGAAAGACCCATACACTACAGGGAGTACCAGCTGAGTCCATTAAAGCGATTGGGCCACACGAATTCAACAAAGAAGCCCGTCAAGGCCATCTTATTTACGCTCTCTGTCTTTCCGAAACACCATCGACACTCTCGAAGGTACCAGACGGCTTGCAAGCCATAATTCACGATTTTGACGATTTGTTTCAGATTCCTTCAGGCCTTCCTCCCCACCGTGATATTGAGCACACAATCACTCTAAAGGAGGCACCGATCCAGTGAACGTGCGCCCATACCGGTATGCTTACTTCCAGAAAGAGGAAATGAGAGACAAGTGGAAGATATGATGAAAGCCGGAATTGTACGGGCGAGTTCTAGCCCATTTTCGTCCCCTGTCCTACTAGTCAAGAAAAAGACGGAACTTGGCGCTTCTGCACAGATTACCGAGCCCTCAACGCCGCCACCATCAAGGATCGCTTTCCCATACCCACCGTTGACGACATGTTGGATGAGCTTCACGGAGCAGCGTACTTCACTAAGCTAGACCTCACTGCGGGGTACCACCAAGTTCGAATGCACCCCAATGACATAGCCAAAACAGCATTCAGAACACACAACGGGCACTATGAATATCTCGTTATGCCGTTTGGGTTATGCAACGCATCCATCTACTTTCCAGGCACTGATGAATTCTATATTCCGACCATTGCTGCGCAAGTCAGTATTGGTGTTTTTCGACGACATCCTCATCTACAGCAACGACTGGGAGTCTCATCTACGACACGTTCGTGAGGTATTTCAATCTGCGCCAACATCAGCTTGCAGTTAAATTTAAAAAGTGTGAGTTTGGAAAGACTGAATTGGAGTACCTGGGCCATATCATCTCGACTCAGGGAGTCAAAGTCGATCAATCAAAGGTGAAAGCAATGCTCGACTGGCCACCACCAACAAACATAACAGAGCTTCGGGGATTCCTAGGGTTAACTGGTTACTACCGTAAATTCGTCCAAGACTACGGGATCCTAGCTCGGCCAATTGACCAACAGGCTGCGACGTGGTCAGTTTACTTGGGATTCAGAAGCAGAGAAAAGCCTTTCTTACACTCAAAAACAGCAATGACCACAACACCAACCTTGGCCCTCCCGAATTTCGCAAAACCATTCGTCATTCAGACTGACGCATCAGGAGAAGGTATTGGTGCTATCCTCTCTCAGAATGAACGGCCAATTGCTTTTATGAGTAGGTCTTTGGGTGTGGCGAAGAAAAATTGGTCCACTTATGCTCGGGAAATGCTTGCGATTATTGTGGCCATTCGTACGTGGAGACCATACTTGCTTGGCAGGAATTCACTATACAAACGGATCAACGTAGTCTTCGTTACCTTCTGAGCAACGTATCCATCACTCCAGAACAACAAAAGTGGATGGGGAAGCTAGTAGGTTACGACTATGAGATCGTCTATAAACCAGGGAAATCCAACGCCGCAGCAGACGCGTTATCACGTCTCCCCGTTAGCCCGATCCTTCATGCGCTTTCTGCATCATCAGTCACGATATGGGACGAACTTCGTCAGCTTGCCCAAACTGATCCTTATCTGATACGAATCGCAAGACAGCTACAGAGAGACCAGGGAAACCTTACATTTGGAAGGACGGTTTTGTTATGCTACAACAATCGAATAGTGGTTCCCCCAACATCCCCTCTCATCAAGCAGCTCCTCTATGAGCACCATGATACAGCCATGGGTGGCCATTCAGGTATTTTACGAACCTTCAAGCGCTTGTCTCGCCAGTTCTATTGGCCCTCCATGCATTGTGTCGTTTTGGGAGTATGTATCAAGCTGTGATACGTGCCAGCGTGCCAAGACTCAGACAATGTCCCCAACGGGACTCCTCCAACCACTCCCGGTTCCCGACCAAGTTTGGGAAGACATCTCGCTTGATTTCATTGATGGGTTGCCTCGTTCTCATGGACACACATCGATCTTAGTGGTGGTAGACCGGCTTAGCAAATCAGCACATCTCTTGCCACTCACACACCCGTATACAGCATCACAGGTGGCTCAACACTTTGTGGGTTTGGTGGTTCGTCTTCATGGGATTCCACGTCAATTCTCAGCGATCGCGACCCTATCTTCCTCAGCAATTTTTGGACGGAACTATGGAAACTCTCTGGTACTAAGCTACGTCGATCAACCTCATATCATCCACAATCTGACGGCCAAACAGAAGTTGTGAACCGTTGCATAGAACAGTACCTACGGGTGCTTCGTGCTGAATCGCCCAAAGCTATGGAGGCGGCCTCCTCCCTTGGGCAGAGTATTGGTATAACACCACTTTTCATGTATCTACAGGAATGAGTCCATTTGAAGCTCTCTATGGTCGCAAACCACCATTACTGCAAAGGTACGAACTCGGATCTTCTTTGGTAGAAGAAATTGACAACCAACTCCATGCACGCGGACGAGCTCCTTGCTGATCTCAAGAATCATCTTGAGTCTGCCAATAACCGTATGAAGCAGGTCGCTGATCGCAAGAGAGGAGATGTGGAATTTAGTGAGGGGGAATGGGTGTTCTTGCGTCTGCAAACCGTACCGACAAAAAACAGTATTCAGACGTTCATCACAGAAACTATCCAATCGCTACTTTGGTCCTTTCCAGATTGAGAAGAGAATCGGTTCTGTTGCTTATCGCCTGAAGTTACCCGCAGGTGCCAAAATCCACCCCGTCTTCCACGTTTCTCTACTCAAGAAACGCCTTGGTGAGAACGACCCAGTTTCCGTGGAATTACCACCCCTGCGAGCTAATGGGCTGTTTCACTTGGAGCCAGCTGATATAACTCTCGGTACGTAAGGTTCAACAGGGTCTTCACGAAATTCAGGAAGTCTTGATCCAATGGAAGAACATGCCTATCGAAGAAGCTACTTGGGAAGAATACGATCAGGTTCGAGCAAGCTTTCCTTTGCTTATTTCGAACCTTGAGGACAAGTTCTTTTGGACCATGGGAGTGTTGATAGGATGCCACTTGAGGAAGGTGATAACAGTATTGAGGATATGGTGCCACTTGAGGAAGGTGATAACAGTATTGAGGATGTGGTGCCAACGTAAGTCAACAAGAGTCAAGATTCCCACAAGGAGATATGTGGACTAAGAAGAAGTATTGCATTTCACTTATTCAATAAGAAGACCTAGTCTTACGGAGAGCACTCTCCACTTTGTTGCGTTCCCGTTTGTAGGAAGTTGATAACTTCCACTTCCATTATTCCCTTATTGTAAGGAGTCACGACTCCATAGTTTTGGCTATTTAAGCTAATGAGAAAAACATAAAAAGGTAGACTTATCTACCAACAAAAACATTAAGTGCTTGATTACATACAATCTCTTTGGCTTTGAAGAGGACCTAGCAGACACCTTTTAAAAAAAATATATGCACATGTATGAATGCATCATGTCCTTTCATAACTTAAACAGTTAATGTGACATTTCCCACAGTGGCAATCTTTAATGGCAACTTTTCAGAAAAAACAGAGAACAAGAATAATCGTAAAGGATTTATGATTCAGCATATATTGATTTCCTCGTTACTGAACTCTGTTCCTTAAACCATTACATAATTCATATGGAAGTGGCTTTTCATCAGATAAATAATTATTGTTTGAAGA
The DNA here is from genome assembly GCA_905132765.1 of Moricandia arvensis. NCBI lineage: Eukaryota > Viridiplantae > Streptophyta > Magnoliopsida > Brassicales > Brassicaceae > Moricandia > Moricandia arvensis. The sequence goes on from CAJHQP010007098.1 coordinate 4,466, forward strand.
TCAGAAACAACAACAACCAGACAATAAAAGAAAACCAATTTTTTTTTAACCATGCAAAAAGCCATACGAAACTATTTCCTTACGTTTCTTTAATCAACTCAATAACCGTCAATAATAAAACTGATCCCCCACTTAATCAAGTGATTCAGTACGCGGTCAACGATGCGGTTGTTTAATATTTACAAATGACTATTTTTCTAAAGCAACCCGTTCATGCATTTATACGTTAATTTCTAGAACACATGCATGCAATAATTATATGCTCTCTTTTATCCATCCAATTATGATAACTTGAACGTGGATTATGAACACACATTAAAACGGAAAAAGCCGTATATGTTCATAATTTTTTTTTTAAATGCCTAATGGGTGAACTAATAAAATCTAGAATGGCTCTGATACCAAATGTAAGATTATCATTTATGATTTCAATTATGAAATCTACCCAAGACCAAAATCTAGATTTATATTTAATTCAACCCTAATAACTTTTTAGAAAGAAGAAAGAAACATACTAACTTTGATCCATTGAAGATTATGTAGATTGAACTTCTCCTCCCTTAGATCATTTTCCCTTTAGTGATTCTTTGATGAATAAGATCTAAATCTTTCAATACTTTTCTTTTAGATCTTTTCTATTATGTGGTTTTAAGAGAGTTTTTGTCATCTTCAAAATAATGGGAGACATTAACCTTATTTATATTAATAGAAGGGGTATCATAAACCAACACAACCCTTCACTCATAACCACCACTAACTATATAAATACATAAATGTATATTATATCTTTATGATTATAGGATAAAGGACATTCATAAATTAAGGTAAACGAGAGGGTATATCAATACACTCAGATTCTAATGTCTTTAATCGAAACCGATCCATCACGGTGTCGTCTTTAATATTAGAATCTAAATTTGTAATATGAACTTAATCTTTATATTGAATCAATAGACACATAGGTCAAATAAGAATATAAAATATTCTTACATTGAATCCATTAAATTCAGACAAAAAAAAAATTGATAGTTAGGTAATTAGAAAGAGAATATGACTAGATTTGGAATTTTAGGTCTTAATATAAACTTGAACAAGATTTTAAAACTAAAAAGTGGTTTGGGGAAGATTACGGATTGGGAACTAGAGATATTATTGTTACTGACAAATAGGATATGAAAAATAATATTATAGTCGATAGACTGATATAAAAATCAGAGCAAATCTTTCCTAAAGATTATGGAAGATTTGATACGAGATTACGTGTAGAATAATAGTAGGGGTAACAGTGTCTTAATTTTGTTTCGACTAGTATAGAACCATGAATTTTGGTATTTACCTAATTATGAAGTTATATTTAGGTAGGAGTTGCAAATACTCTTTTAAAAATACCACACATATTTCCAAGTGTATACTTCTATATTGTAAATCATTCGTCATTTTTATATGTTTTGCAATAAACAACATACATTACAAGAAATATGTACATTCTTAGCATGGAAAATATGATATAGTAGGTGTTTGATAGCGAATTCGTAAATGATATGTCATCGACAACCATTATAAATATCCTTTACAATAGTATTTTTTGGATACTACAAAATATGCAGATACGGTAGCAATACTTGGATGATGTTATGAACTTAAATATATCATTAACTACAAGAAATATCGGTATTAGTAAGATACTTAAAAGACTATTATAGGGCTATGTTAATTGCAGCTAAATTAATTTTTAAATAAATCAAAAATTAATTTATTAAAAAAATTTTATTTATTGAAAACTAATATGATTTACAAATAATAATCGGTTTACATTAAACCGAATTTAAAATATGTAAACTAAGAAAAAAATTTAAACCTAATGTCCCCGCCGCTAACGACCACCACTAGTCTCCGTCGCTCTCCACCATGACCATCACTTCTTCTTCTCCATTTTACTTGTCATCCGCCATATCCAGCTAAATTTCATTGCCTTCTTCCTCTCCAAGCCCAACTTCCCTCACTACTCCTTCGGTTTCACCACCTCCGCTGTAGCTTCATTGGTGTCTCCACCTCCGCTGTAGCTTCATTGGTGTCTCCACTTCTGGCTTCAACTTTTCACCGCTCTCTGCTTCATGCTTCATCATGTCTCCGTTTCCGACAAATCTCTCATTCCTCACATCAGATCTTGAATCGATGGTGATCCTTGAGAAAACTTAACAGAAACGAAGAATTTTTTTTTTCATGTAAATTTTTTAAAATAAAATTAGAGACCCTATGCAAATATTTCATTTTGTTATATTCATGACCAATCTAAACTATTAAAACTGGAATACAAATAAATTTTCACCCTTAGTTTTTCTCAATAATTACAATTCTATGCCACTGGCCTTAAACACAATAGTTTTATATTTTTCTTAAACCATCCCGTTTGGTACACAATCTTATTAATTAAATTCAACCAGCACGTACCTTATATCATTAGAAACCAAAATTCCAGTTTTAATAGTTTACCACCCAACGCATACCTTATATTATTCCAATCCAATACTACATTAAACCCATGACCGAAACCAAATTCTATTAGCTAACCCATTACAAACCAAACCTAACGAGTTTTAAGCATATAATAAATATTGTTTTTATGGTGTTATATCTTCTTTAGTTTATATTCTGTCTATATTGGTTAAGATTATGCGTACCAACATTTTTGTATATTGATCTAATCAAGCATAGTTTAGCTAATTTATGGTTCAGCAAATTATTGGTTTTGTGAATTTTTATTTTTTGGTGTGCACAATAGTAACTAAATATGCTATTTTCTTAATTTATTGTTTAGCTAATTTATGGTTTATCAAATTTATTGTTTGGTGTATTTTTGATTTTTTCTGTATACAAAATCAAAACTAAATATGCTATTTTCCTTCCACAACTCACTACCATTCGAAAAATGATTCCTACTTCCACTTAAAATCACTATTAACCGCAAAAGATCTTAACTAATTTTTTTCTTCAAAAACAAAACAACATCCAAAATTTATTCCCTATTTTATTCAGTCACCATATCAAAAGAATATCTATTAAATAACACAATCATCATATTCTTAATAAACTTGCAAAACACGCTTCCTTATATGTAGAAAAGGATATTCCTTTGCGATTTATTATAATTAATTTTAAAAGAAATGTATATCAATTAATTTAAAATCGTATATTAGTTAGATTTTGTGTTAAAAAGCACAACTAACAAAAAATTTTGAATTTATCCTATTTAACCTACTCATCCCAATGCCAGAACTATATAAATCGCATCCATCCTTCGTACAAACAAAATTCAATGCATACATAAAATGGGTAGCCTGATAACTTTTTAGTTGTGCATATTGCACTTTTAAAAATTAAAAACAAATGATTATTAAGAATAAACACTCGCGCGGACGCGCGGGTTCAAAAACTCAGTCTCTACTTAAAACAAGTGACTAATCTTGAATTTAGTATTCTTAACTAGTGTATTTTTTCTAACCAAACATGGTAATTAGTTTTTTGTTATTTCTTTCTTTTAAGGTACGTTTTCTTTCTAATGAAAAAGTTCTAATAGTAATATGCAAGTGTTCCAAATAAGTGTTTAATTTGCATATCCCTCTTTTATAACTGTTCCCTACTGTAATTTTTTTATAAGAATATATATACAACCGGCAAGAAATAAGAAAGACATATACCCAAAAAAGAAAGAAATAACTAAAAGGACTTTATCAAAAAATAATAATAACGAAAACCACAAAAATAATAATAACTAAATTTAAAAATAATAATACATAATGAAAACAAAAACCACAAAAAAGTCTTCAATAAACAAAAGGAAATAGAGAAAAAAAATAAGGCGACAATGGACCACACAAGAAATCCATTGGATAAAAAATCTGACCAATGAAAACAATATTACAAGGATCATATTCAGAACTCAACCAATCAAAATCTAGATAAGGCCTTCAAGTGGGTCCCATTTGAAGACATAAACACCCAAAAAATACAATTTTTTTTTAATTACTTAAAAATCCACTGACCAAAGAGAACGCACTTCATGCGGGACTATAACTTTTTGTAGAGAGTAATCATTTGAGAAAATATTCAATTATTAAAGTTGAACTCGACGTCAAGCCCCTCGTGCTAGTTTTTTCGATCTTGTAACAAGATGAAAAGTCTGGCGAGTGCTGTTGGTGCTAAGACGGCGAGGGCCTGCGACAGCTGCGTGAAGAGGCGGGCACGGTGGTACTGCGCCGCCGACGATGCTTTTCTATGCCAATCTTGCGACACTTTGGTCCACTCAGCGAATCTTCTCGCTCGCCGGCACGAGAGAGTTCTTTTGAAGTCAGCCAGCCAAAACCACTCAGCTTCTTCTCCTCTGCACGAGGCTGCAACGTGGCATCACGGGTTTACTCGTAAACCTCGGACTCCACGTGGCTCTTGTAAGAAGAATAATTTGTCGATATTTCATGATTTGGTCCCCGAGATTAGTGTTGAGGATCAGACGGACAGCTATGAGCTTGAGGAACAGCTGATCTGTCAAGTGCCGGTTCTTGATCCAATGGCTGCTGAGCAATTCTTAAACGATGACGTTGAGGCCAAGATGATGAGAAGTGGTGTCATGATGGATGAACAGGAGGAGGAAGACAACGACGAGAGTTGTTTAAATGGTTTTTTCCCGACCGACATGGAGCTTGAAGAGTACGCTGCTGACGTGGAGAGTCTACTCGGTCGTGGGTTAGACACAGAGTCTTATGCCATGGAGGAACTAGGGTTTAAAGTAGAAAAAGACGAGATGAAAGAAGAAGAAGAGACAAAAGCCATGAACATGGGAATATGCGAGGACGACCGAGATGAAACGGTGCCGTTTGAGCTGAGCTTTGATTACGAGTCACACAACACATACGAAGAAGAGGCAATAAAGAATGGTGAATGTATTAAAGTGAAGGAGGAAGAGCAAAAGAATGTTCTGATGCTGAGTTTAAACTACGACTTGGTGATATCAACTTGGGGAGTCCAAGGTCCACCATGGTCATCAAGTGAGCCACCAGAACGAGACATAGACATCAGTGGTTGGCCAGTTGTTTCCATGGTATGTTATATAAACTCAATTCTTTACAAATCAAAATGAGTTTCGTTGATAGCTATGTTAATGAGTAAATCATTCATATAAGTTTTTTGAAATTCCAACTCAAAACTAAACTAATTGGCAGTCAAATGAATTGATTCAAATTCTTCATATTTTCTCAGTTTTATATTAAGTGTCATAGTAAAGAAAACTTTTCATTACAAAATAAGTGTCGTTTTCAATTTTCAATGCAAAATTTATTAAATTCATTCTGCAATTCATTTTTCTATTGATTAAAAATATGGTTTAAGTGTATAGTTAATTGTGTTTATATATAAAAAATATACAAAATTAATTACTTTTTTAATCTGTGTGTATAAATATAAAATGACATTTATAATGAAACGGAGAGAATATTATTAGTTACTATGTCACATCGGATTTCTAGGAACTTATATTGTTACATACACTTTACCAACCACAATATTTGTATATTAGTTTTGGTCCAAGTAAGGTGTGGTATACTAACAATATAAAGTTGGAAATTTCAGGGTGAAAATGTTAGAGAAAGTCATCAGAAGCACTACGTCGGTGGATATCTACCATCAAGTGGGCTTGGGGACAGAGGAAGAGAAGCTAGAGTTTCGAGGTATAGGGAGAAGAGGAGGACGAGATTGTTTTCGAAGAAGATAAGGTACGAGGTACGTAAACTTAATGCAGAGAAAAGACCTCGAATGAAAGGAAGATTCGTTAAGAGAACTTCCCTTGCTGTTCACTCACCATTAGGTGTGAATTACTGAATATTCTTGTTATATCTCACTTTACCCTTTTTTTAAAAAAATGTTAAAAAGTTTTTGTGAGTTTTTTTTCTTGTGCAACGACATAAGTCTTTTTCACATAATTGTGATTTTATGGAGTTGGGTATGTACATACGAAAACCAATAATGTGACTTTCTTTGATTGCAATTATGCATAGAGCTGATGTATATATTATCTGGTAATAAGAGTGTAACATGTTAAAGTACTATAGTTTGTACATGTTTTATCTTTAAAACAGAAATCGAACGAACGTAACTCAAAATCATAACTGAGCTGGTTTTCTTAAACATGTATGTATATCTCCAAAGTTACACTCAGGGGCCAAGCTATGTGGTGAGTGGGTGGGGCATCTGCCCACCATGATTATTTTAAGTTAGTGTAATTTTGTATAGAATTTTAGTAATGTCCCTGTTAAAAATTTGAATTTGTAAATGTATTACTAATGTTTTATAATTCTGCCCCATTCGGATAAAAACTATTCATGGATCCGCCACTGGTTACACTTGTAGAATTTTATGGAATAAAGAGAATGAAAACTAAACCTGGTGCCAATTTCAATGCAATCAAGCCAAACCAAATTACAATAACAACAATATGTCATTATCAAAGAGCCATTATTGATTTTAAATTTGTGGTACATAAGAAATGTTAATCCTCGTGGCGCTTAACATTTTGGTAAGATGGATAATTTGAAAGACGTTTTTTGTTTGGAAGTGCTATAATACGATTATCTACAGCTACTACTTAATAAAAACAAGTTATAAAGTAAGGGCAATACATTAAAGAAACTTTCAAAGTTACGAGAAATATTTTTGTTTTTGTTGTTATTAGTAAATGATAAGAAGGTCACACATAAATACAGACTATATACAGCACATAACTAAAAAATGTAGAAGTCACAGCGTCGGATGTTGTTGTTTGGTTGAGAGTTGGGTCCCCACTGCTTTTGTAATTTAGTATATCACATTCAGTCTTCCGTTTTGCCGCTTCTCTTGTTACATAACGCTACAAGATAGTAGATATAGATAAAACTTACTTAAAAGGGTAAAAAGTATCATTGAAGGACAGAGGGTGTGACTGGTTATATATTTACAGGAAAAGGTAGAAAAGAAAAATGGAAATGAGCTGTGAGAAAGAAAGTAATATAGTTGTAGTAAACTTTTTGTTATATTTACCTCTAAACAGATAAATTCTATAATAGATATGAGATATATTTTAATGCATCTTTTTATAATAATAATCTTTAAATAAAGAGTAAAAAAAATAATTTCTCGATAAATAGAAAATAAATAATTTCCATTATAAATAAATAAATAAAAGTAAGATGGAGTAATTTCACCTATAAATACTATTATAGAGGTAGAAATAGATATGAGTTAGAGATGCTCTAAGTTCGGAGAAATTTTATTCTCATTGTTAAAATAAATGAGCAGAATGATTTCCACATTTATTATTTTGATTGGTTGAATGAAAGTAAACGAGCTTAAATTTTCTTTCCACCTTTTCTATTTTACTCAAATTGTGCTATACAGTTAAACTCCTCATAGTAATATTCAAAAAAAAAGAACAATTTAAAAGAGAAATATCATAGGATAGTTTTAAAAAGTTTTGTTACAAAAATAGTTTCTAAGGAGAAAGATAACCAAAAGAGATTTTATTAAAAATGTAGATATATATTTATACTCTTAGGGTTAACTAATCTAGACTTAATATTTAGATTTATAGAGTGGGTTTTATGGGTGAGCTTAAAATTTAAAAAATAAAAAAATATTAAATTTTTTAAAATAAAATCTATTTCGATCATTTTTCTTGAATGTTATTTGATGATAAAAACTTTAAAAGAATTATTTAAGAGAATTGTCTTTTAAAAATATCATACTTTAGGTGTTTCTTTCTTCAATAATACAAAGGTAAAACTTAGAAAGGCTTCTTATATGAAGTTCTTTTTCATGATAACAAAACTGATTTAAGGAAGAATAAAGGGAAATTAGCAGCAATGACCATAACAAAAAAATAAATTAGTAAAGTAACCATATGAAACTCTTAGCTAGAATATACCATGTATAATATGTATTAATTCCTCTTTTGTCCTCAAAACCCAAATGCACACATTCTAGCATATTTTTCTTTTTTTCTTCACAACATTTTTTTATCTCATGATTCTTCTCCAACGAAAATGGAAACTGTGTTGATTGAAAATAATTTTCGAAAGTTTATTCTTGCACGCACAGTTGACTGAAATGAATCTAGTTCAAAACTCATCGTATGTAACAAAATATGCATCACCCAAACAAGAACAAGCGATAGTAAAATCTATCATCAGCTTCCTCGATGACGGTGATTAAACCGGTAGAGATGAAGATTGACTAGAAACCATAAGTTTATATTTAGTTTTCTTGTTTATGGTACTGAAGATTTATGAATGAAAAATCAAATGTCGTATTGAAGAAGAAGATGAACAGTGAACATATATTTTCTATTCTATATTTACCAAATAGAATAGAAATTAGACTTTATGAAAATACAAATATTTGAATGTCAGATGAATTGCTAGTATATATTTTATTAATCAAAATTATAATCTTTGCATTTACATCGATGTATTATGTACAAAAAAATTGTTAGTGAAATCTTAGTATTTACATGGTTGGTGATGACAACATTGGCAGTACATCGGAGCATCCTATTCTATGCAACATCTATAGTATAGTCAACTTGTGGTAATTTTTGTTTTCACATATCTCAATAGTAAATTTTCTATATTTTAGTTTTACCATCATGATTGAGTCCTATTATAAGCATAAATATTTATTAATGCATACTCAATTAAGTAATACTCACTGATTCATCGTTATGTAATCATAAAGTATGTCTTTTTCCATAATAGAGAGATTGCAATATGTTTTGGTACTTATTGTGTGTTTATGGGTTGGAAGTTTTCTTTTCACTCTTCCTCCAACTCTTCTTACTCCACTTTTAGTTCTTCCTCGCTCAGGTCTCCTCTTTTTCATTTGTTCTTTCTCATCATTCACCTCTCACCCTTCCTTCTCCATCCTCACCCCTCATATGTTTTGATCCTTATTATGTTCTGTAGATTGGGGGTTTCTTTTTTGTTTGGATTGACTACCGCAGTTGATGATTGAAGATTATACTATGATTAATTCAGGTTGTTTATACATTTTGCATGTCCATCACATTTGATATTCTTTCTATACGTCATTTTACTTATCTATCATATGCAACAATGTGTAGCATAGTATGCGATATGTAGTATATTTAATGTTTTCCTCTAACTACCACCATGAAATCGTGTATAGAATATTATATATATATATATATATATATATATATATATATATATATATATATATATATATATATTATACTATACTATTTACTTTTACTACATAGTATAGTATGTTATAATATATCATTATTTTTTTCATATTTTCTTCTTACTCTTTGTTCTTCTCTTTCTTTTGTTTTTCTTCTTTGATGTAATGAATATTGTGTTATATTCACTACATTGCAATGTAATTTCCTCTTCTTCTTTCTCTTCTTCCTCCTTTTTCTTCTTTTTTTGTTTTTCACGGATTAATAATACAATTATGATTATAAATATGATATTGATATAAATAGATTGTTCTATACTATTTGTCAAACGCATATAGTATAGTACAATTTTTACGTTTCATATTGTCACAGACAGACACACGCGCGGAAAAGGAGAAAGTGGTCAGTTTTTGTGTATAACTGTCACATCTCAGACCCACTTTATTACATGGTTATTTGATCAATTTTTTCTTCCACTATGTGCATTTCGCCAATTTCCCCAAGAATAAATTGCGTTGGTAAGATATCAGCGCGCGAGACAATACTAAGAAAGGTATATCAAAGCTTTTATATGATCATCATTCATGAATCTGCTTTATCTCCAAAAAATGTCAGTATAAAAGTTAATCAAAGATTGAAGTATACCAATGAATCTCAACGTGGACATTCTTGAACAAAACTTGCATGTTGATTAATGTATCGAATACAAACACACGAAATAACCCTAGATGATGTTCCCACTTTGCTATGTAACTGATTAATCTAAGATTTATGAGCCGGTAGATCTACTACACTACAAACCATGGCGAAGAGATATGAAAGAGAGAGATAGAGAAAGATTTATATTTTTCTTATATGTCAACGTTCTGCATGAATGCAACATAAAAACTGAAATTCAATAAATAAAAAAAAAAAGAAGCTGTGAATCGCGTCTTATTTGGACTAAACCAAAACAGATATATACAAAAGCTTGAAAGGGCAATTGGACCCATCAAATTAAATTGAACTTTTGGAGTTTTGTAATAATACAATTCGTATTAAAAGAAGGGTGTCTCATGGCTGGCTGTTTGGGCCGAAAACTGAAATAACATGTTTGTCGTCCTCTCCTCTCTATTAATAAGTCTTTTCAAAATCTTGAATACATCTTTAAATAAAATGAGTAGATTCCAAAAAGTCAGGGACCATCATTTTGATAAAAATCCTTATGGCATGGCATCTCTCCTTAATTTATCCTATGATATTTCATGAGGACACTTCCATTATATTTTCACTTCTTTTTTATTTTCTTAGCGATTACTATACTATTAGGTATAGACTAGTAATGCTCTTATACGCGAACTTAACTTTGTTTCTCACACATGCAAAATGAGATAAGGTTGAAGAGGTATAAGAATTAAGCAGATAATGACAAAGAACTCAACCACACCATTCATCCCAAACAAGTGACATAAAAATATATGGACCCCCTAGGTGGATTATGCGACTTCCACTGAGCCTAGGGGATTTGCACACTTCCCAGTTCTGTAAGATAGGTTCTTATGTACGTGGGCTTAGCAAAAGAATACTAAAAGAACTTCTAATGGGAGTTGTACTCCAGAATTCTCAAAATACATATATATGTATGTATATATTTATATTAGTATTTAATTAAAAGATTCTTAATTTTATGAAAAATTCAATTTAAAATATTTATGTAGAGAATTTTTGAATTTTTTATAAAGTTAAAAATTCTACAATTAATTATTAATATAAATATATGCACATATAAGTATTTTGAGAACATGAAGTTAGAACTTCTCATCCGGATTGCTCTAAGACAACACATCTGGGACCCGTGAATATAGAACGAGTGAATGAAGTAAACTTGGGTTTCTTATTGGCCCATAGATAAAAGGAAGCCCAATTAGCTAGTCAACGGACTCATATTCTTGTGTTAAGGGGTACTATAAGCCAATTTACTTCGTCTTGTATGTCTCCAATAAACGAATCTGCAAAAAGCGAAATAAAACTATTGAGTTAGTCATAAAATAGAAGAAGAGGTTCTTGAGTTACTAACTTACAATGGACTGCATGAAGTTGAGCTTGGCGCTGCTGCATATTGTGTATGTATGCCGATTTCATGGTAGCATATATTACATCACTTTCACGATTTCACCATAAGCCTGTCAATGTATTAAATAGTTGGACAGTTCATTCGCAACTTTTCAAATATTTGAAATAGTTACAAAATATTATATTGCTATCTTTAGAATGTGAACAACTAATGCAGGAATTTTAATGGATTTTTTCTAGCATTTAATATTTGAAATGGTTAGAATGTGAACAACTAAGGCAAGATTTTCATGGATTTTTTCTAGCATTCAAATTAAAATCGTTGTTTTAGCTGGTAAAAATATTAGTAGCGTTAATTCTTGTCCATTGAACACAAAATGTGTGGTGTGTGGCCTTCTCTGTTTATTAATCTTATATACTTATTTGTAAGGTTATTTAAGACCTTTGTCAAAAAAAAAGGTTACTTCAGACAATGGGCGCATGCATCGTCCAATCCCATCTAACGCATTGATTCATTCAGAAGAGTCACTATCCGCCCACACGCCCCGGCCTAACACATTGCTACAATATCACGCTACATGGTTCTATTTTGTTAGTCGTCATGTCCCTTGGACCATGGATCTAAATTGTAAGGCCATCGTTGTGGGGATTTTGTAGGGGATTTCTCAGCAATAAAAAATGATAAAATAAAAAAAAAGGAAAAATATCATACAATTTCTGAATAAGATTCTATGCCACAAATGTGAGAGACCCAATTTACACATGGCACAAAACTGACGGTCAAATCTCTCAAATATATCTTTTTAAATTTTTGTCACAAAATAAATCTCAAAAATTACCAAAATTTTTTTTTGAAAATTTAATATATATATATTAATTTAAATTTTACCTTCAAAATTCAACCTATAACTTTAAACTTTAAGTTTAAATTAGTTAACCAAAAGAGTATAAATGTATATTTACATATTTTAATAATCTATTTTGGTCATTTTTTTTAAAAAATATTTTGATGCTAAAAACTATTTTGAGTTTATTTTAGGATATTTATCAAATTTTAATATTTTGATCTTCGGAGGAACTGAGATAGTTTTTTCTACTGTGGATGTACTTTTTATTTTGAAACACCCACTTTGGATGCTCTAAACTTATCATTTCGCTTACGCTTTATTACTGCTAGTGTATAACATGATGCGATGTCCAACACTAGTTGACCTTTCGTTACCGTCTCATCGATGACTTTTTTCTTTCCCTTATTATCAAAGAGACAATTTTAACTTTGAGAGGCAAACTTTTACGTCCATTTAAATGTGTCCTACATGATGAACAAAAAGAAAAAGAGTAGGTCCTTCTTCACGACGACCCTCAATATTATTATCTGCACAGCCTTATTATTTCAAATAAAATTAGAAATGATTTTTCTTCTCTTGCTTTTCCATTTTTTTTTAACTTGTAGAGGTTTTCCCCTATTTTCTATTTTTAATTTCAGTGATTGATTGCTTTAAGCCTTCAATATTTTTTTTCTAGTGTGGTAAGCACAATAAAACCAGTGTTTCTCAAAAAAATATCTCTGCTTCATAAGGATTTATTATATTCATAGCAAGCAGTGTTTATCTTTGAATATCAAGAAAAGACCCTTTGACAAGGACGAAACCTATAAACAAGAGGCAAATATCTATTGCTTACAAAACGAGGAGTTCCATTTACATAATTTGCATTTATCATATATGAATTTTCACTTGTGAATTATAAAGATGTAAAAGTATATGGAGCTTGGTGAAACAGCAAACACATGCCATGATCCTAATCCAATTTTATTCAACTGTAAATAACCAAAATGCCCTAACTTGAGAAATACGTACAACAAAGATTTAAGGTAAAAACAAGGATAATTTGGACAATAAGAGCTGAAAAAAAAGAACATGTAATAAAATAAAAGAATAGAAGTAAAAAACTTAAGGAACGTCTAACTAGTTGTGGAGGCGATCTGGGGAGCTAGGGATCTGTCTATATGAATCTTCAAAGCGACTGTTGCTACTGTTCAGACCCTTGAAGTACCTATGGAAGAGCCTTTGAACATCGTCCTGCTTGTTCTTGGAGGCGAGGGTATTGACGTCTTTTCCAAGCTGGTTGTCTTCTGACAGTTCCCGGACTTGTCCTTCCCGGAAAAGCCAGATCTGAAACAGAGAGATGAGTAAGAGAGCGATGGAGAAACTCAGCAGAATATGTCGACAGCCCATACAGTAAAAGAAGACAGAGAGATCAAGAAGAGAAAGATAATGTTTAGATTTGTTTGTGATATGACATGGAGAAGAAGAAGGTCAGAGAGTGTTATATTCAGAGAACTCCATCTCTCTCTCTTTGTGTGTGTGTGTGTGTTTAATGTGGTGGAGCTGGAGCAGCCGGAGGGAAGGTGACGGGCGTGCTGCTGTGTCATTGACTCATTTGTCATTTTGAGTGAGTCTCTGTCTCTGTCGTTATCTATGTTTCTATTTTGTTCTTTATTTTTTGTTCATATATGTTACAATGAAATTGCTTTTATATATCTATATATATTCAACAAAATACTTATACACATTGTTGTAATTTTGTTAAGATAAATATCATAAAATAGACCTAAAAATTTTTAGTCAACAAAATAGTTTCAAAAAGAAAAATAACTAAAATAGTCTTTATTAAAGAGGGTAAAATATATGTTATATCCTTTGGGTTAACTAATCTAGATTTAAGATTTAAAGTTATGAGGTAGAATTTTGGAAGTGAAGTTTATTTTTTTATTTTTAAATATATATATATATATTAAAATTTTCAAAATAAAAAAAATCTATTTTAGTTATTTTTTTCTTTGAAAACTATTTCTATTACAAAATTTTAAGAAAATCTATTCGATATATTTGCTATTTTTTATCACTACCATAAAATTAAATCAAGTTTTATCCGATAAAAAATGGTTCAAAGAAACATTTCTATCTATCGTCAAGGGAAATAATAACACTATTTGCAAAAGAAACATTTTCACTTCTGGGTATATGTTTAAAACTCTCAAAGTTGACTTGTCATAGATGGAAAATTGATATAAATTAGTGCGGGAGAACCGTCTTTGTTCTGACTCTCCATTACCATTTTTGAAGGCAGTACGTATTAAGTATAAACATTTTCTCAATTATACTATGGTTTGGATTTACTGATTGGGTTTCTTGTGGCATGCATGTTCCTTTGAAATATTTACTCCTCGGCTAGTTAAGAATATGGTCCAAAATTTGAAGTGTTTGATTCGTTGATAAAATAATGGAGTGGTCCAACGACAAATGTATGCAAAGAAAAGATGATAATCATGAGTTTTATTCCCAAGATAGGTGCAATATCTGTATCGTTGAGAATTAAATGGATGCAATTAATTAGGCACAAAAATTGATATTTCTAGCTACCCATGCAAAGAAGAACATGTGCAATAAAAGAGGAACATAAACAATAAAAACAAGAAGCTAAAAATCTAAGTTTCAGTGTGTCGGTGTGGTCAAAACTGACGACGAGATATGGGTGGAGGAGAAGGAGAAGTGTTGGATTATAATCAGTTAACGTACTCTAGAAAGTAAATTACTTATCCACAGGATAAAAATCTATATGATAGAATAGGTTGAAGTAAGTGTATACAGTAAAAAAATTGATGTATGGTAGTAAACTTCGTTAAATTGTAGTTAAATATTCTTTGACAACAGGATTTGTCTGGTCGAGGAGTCAATCGACCACATGGGTATGTCTGAAAAAATAATACGAAAAATAAGAAATGAAATGTATTATCAGTTCGGATGTTTATAAATATTTGGGCTAATAGCAATAATTATTTTTAGTAATCACATGTCTTTGCAGGTCCATGAGAGCTCCCACAACGAACTTCTGTTTTCAGTGTCATGGGTGGTAATCTTCTTAAACCACATTTGCTCACACTTTTAGTAATATTTGAATCCGACTAATGTAATAAAAGGTACAAAGTTTTTAAGAAAAAAGCGATAAACAAATAACAAAATAGTAGGAAATAAACAACTGTAAAGAAAACATCCGTAATAATATACTCCCTCTGTTTCTAAAAGATGAATGTTTTAAAATTTTCACACATATCAATTTTATATCATTATTTTTTTGTGATTAATAATATATCAGTCAAACTAAAAGGAATTTGTTTATAGAAAATATAGCTTGTTTTTATACCATAAACAAACCCCTATAAATAATAAAATGTGGTGATTCAAAATTTGGTGGTTGGGATATTTCCTTCATATCATTCTATGGTCTTATCAAACGAATAGGATGTATATTTGGTGCATGGTAATCTGGAAATGTAAAAAGATTAGATAATCGAAAAATATAAAAGTACAAAAACCAAATTTGTTTCTTCTTGGATTCACTCGCAATTCTCTTATTGTATTTGTCTCATTTTTTTAAACGTTGAATAATTATGTTTTTATAAACTAAAAATAATATTAGAGATGATTTTACAACCTGTAATTATTTCATGAAATTCACATCTGACTGCATTATATGAGTTGCTTTTTCAGATTCACGTTTGATGGTACTCCTTTCGCTTTGATGCAGATCTCTTGTAAATTTTTTTTTCATCTTCTCAGAAATTCAAAATTCAAATTTCCAAATGTAGAATATTAATGAATCATTAGTTAAACTACCAGACCAAAATGGATTCCACAAATCTCAAATTTTTTTTCCTTTTTCCTTACTCTTTACGCCTACCTCTGCTCCCAACAATATTCCATTTTCACTCTTTTAGATTCCAATAATATTTCTTCTATACCAGTTTAAGATCTTTCCACATTCATTTATCTATTCTATTAAAATATGATCATGACCTATTAATAAATATTTGGTCCAACTATTTATTACACATGTATTATTCTATTATATTAGTAACATTAATTCTTTATATTATTGATAAATAAATGATTAAACATAAATATAATTATTAAAATACAAATATAAAAATTTATTTAAAAAAATAATAAAACAAAATATATATCCATCTTTTGAAAAGGCGGGTGAGAATCTAGTATATCTATAAACCCCCGTTTCTAAACCTTACTCCAAAGGGTATATAAGTTTTGTGTTCAGGCTAATTATAAAGGCCAAAGGTTATGTATAGAACATAACCCTTGTAAAAATTAATAACAGTTAATATAGGTATGACCTTGTTTGAACCCATTATATATAACTAAATATATAGTAATTTGACTGATACATTGTGCTGAAATTTTTGGTAAGTTTTTTGTTTTGTAATACTTCACAAGTTTTATCAACTTAGTATGGATTCATTCGTATACTATGTGAATGCAAGGTCACCAGAAGTCTACAATGAAGTTTACCTACCCAAAGGATTTGATCTGTATCATTGGATTGGACAAACTTCACCAAGTGACACTACAAGAAATATAGACATTGTTAGCACGAGTTTTATGCTATGATAGATGTATGATAGCGAATTATGAAATGCTATGTATGCGGCAGTCATCATAGGTACCTCCTTTAAGATAGCATTTTTTGCAATGCTACGAAATGTGAGTATTTCATAGCGCAAATGTAGGTGCTATTATTAATGAAACTACGACACAATGTATTTTCGTTACAAATTGATTACGATACATATTTCGTGCCATGATAGGGCCATCTACAATAGCAATTGCATATTTTGATTATCGCTTTTGAAAAGTGCTATACTGAATATAATTATAGCATTTCAGTTGTTATGATAGTTCGAATCGTATGATATTTTAAATGTTATTATCTGTGACTATAGCTGTTTTTTTTTGCTATTGATACTTTGTATGAAAGCTATTATATGGTAGTTTTATGTAACCTGCTTTCATTATAGATACATCAAAGACAACAACAACATTCATATTAAAAGTTTCAACTACATAAGTCATTACAGAAAAAGATACCATAAGCAGTTTCAGAACACAAGACATAGTCATAAGCAAGTTTCTAAACACATAACATAGTCATAAAGCATAGGCTTAAAGAAAAGGTACAACTTCTTGTTCATTACCTAGCCTGAAATTAGCTAAGTCGGACCAAAGTTCTTCATCCCCTGCTGGAGGCTGCATCAATAAAAATCCCATTAGATAAGCAATTACTTTCGCATCTTTAAAACATAAGGCACAACACTTACATCATCTTAATAGATGATCAATTTATCAATTGGCCATGCAATTGATGGGATTAAATGTTAAGCAGACGATAAACCTAAACTAAACCAAAAACCTACTCCTAATCCTAATCCTAATCCTAATCCTCTTTGCCGTCAAACTCCAGCATGTGTTCTCCTCCTTCAAGCTCAGCCTGCCTCTACAGGCTTCAATTCCGATTTCTCTCAGCTTCAGAAGCTTCTCTAATATCTCAACCGCATCTTCTTTCCTGCAAAATTACAAACCAGTCACAAACATTAAGGTCTTTGACTCAAAAAAAAAATCAACAAGCATACAAATGCATAAGAAGAAAACGTACTTCAAGAGATCTCATCACGTTTCACAGTACCTTCATTGGCTCCATCATTAACTTCTATGTCAGTTGCAGAAACCAAGCAAACCTATAAACATAAGGAATAAATAAATAACATATAGATAGAGAGAGCGAGCTTCCCTCATCTCGAAGGCAATGATACTGGTCCGCTGGTGCACATGCTTCCAAGGTTCAAATAGTTGAAGCAAGCATTCCCCATCTTGTTTCTTGCTTCATCTTTTGATAAATAGAACACTTTGTAAAGAACATTCCCAAGCTGCAAAGTAAGATATGATTTTCAGACAATGTTTCACAGTTACACAACAAGCAACTTAATCTCATGTCTTACCTTCAGTAGAGTGTAAAAAGATTTGAGATGTTTGCAGAGACCAGAACAGTCACTGAGGTCACATCTTAAGTTTAAATGTATAGAAACCAGCTATGATACAATCACTAAGAATCAGAGTAGTAATCTGACGTCTCTGCTAGACAAGTCTTCTCCTCTGTCCTGAAAAATTAGTAATAACTATTAAAAAAAACAGTCCAGACAAGAGAAAGTTATCTTTATTAATTAGTGAGCATACCTGAAGAATAGACTATGCGTTTTCTTAAGGACTTTAACAACAGCGGAGAGTACCCTTTTCGGTTCACTCTCATCACTCTTCAGCTGCGAGAGAGACCGGAATCTGTGGTCGAAGTGTTTGCAGCTTAATGCAAAGAGTGATACCTCTTTATTACGATCAGATTGTCCTTGTGACCTGGCCATGCTTGGGTATCAAAGCAAGTATCAGCAGCACATCTAATCTAACAAAATAATATCATGATTACATGAAACATTGACAAAACAGACCAAAACTTACATCCTCTGTATCATCAAGAATCAGGACAGCTTTCTCTTGTCCCAGCCATAGATAGATTCACCACCACCAGTCCCATCATTCGCCGAAATATCCCCTCCTTGAATCATAAACCCCTTGACTACACGACGATATAGATCTCCTGAAACAAATACATCAATACCAAAAATCATAAGGAATCCAACTTTATACGATTACATCAACCCCTGAAACAAATGTAACAATACAATAAATAATAAAGAACGCAACTTTATAAGGTTTCATCATCCCCTTAATAAGCTGTTAACAAGCTTTCAAACATACTGAATCGTCATTCAACAGCAATAAAAAAAAGGATCAAAGATATTAACAGAGACTGCTGCACCCTCTCACCTCGAGGAGTAGACTGAAAACCACAGTTGGTGAGATGATTCGCAAGCGTCTTGCACGAACAAGCCACTGTCGCTCTTATATATTCACCACTGTCGTCATATTCCTTATCTTCTCCGTCTCCGCTACGGAGGAAGAGAAGAACCTTGAATCTGATCATCAGAGTCTTGAAGAAACGTGTACTTGGAATCCCTTAGTACTAGCACGAACACAGAAGATGAACATTTTATAAACATAAAGTTGGGAACTTTATAAGGAACGAAGCGAAGAGAAAGCAAAAAGCGCAAACCTTGAGGATCAAACTGGACTTTCCTTTACTTCTTGTACTTGGTTGAATTATCAGCCTTGGCGGATCCTATAACCCTCAAAAACGAGTTAACGACAATGTCGACAAAGAAGGTAAGAAAATCAGATGAAAGTGGTTTAGAGATACGATACCATAAGAGGACCTGAGAGAAGTTTTGAACTCTTTTCCTCCTTTCTCCATCATCTGTTTATTTTCTCTGTGTCAAATTAGGGTTAGAAATCGAAAAATCTTTTGAACAGAGACTTGGAATTTGCAAAAAAGAGAGAGAGAGAGAGAGAGAGAGAGAGAGAGAGATTATGACAGGAGGATACGAGGTGGAGAGGAAAGGTGGTGACGAGGAGGAGATGAGGTGGAAGGAGACATGGTGGAGATGGCTGACGGATGAGAGATGACGGTGGTGATGGTCGTGGTGGTGATTTAAGAAGACTGTGGCGATGGGAGAAGAGCACGAAGGTTTGAGTAAATCTCTTTTTTTGTGAAATTTTTTTTTGTGAATACTAGTTTTATACCTTTAAATAAAAAATGTGTTAGATCATAGAGGGAAAGTATTATTTCTTCGCGCTTTTCTAAATTTTCACTCAAGTTTCTGGCAAAAATTTAGTTTTGGATTTCCGCTTATTGAATCTCTATCATAGCATTTATCTAATGTTATTACATGAAACGAAATTTTCTAAATCATTTATGATAACAGTTCAGTAAAACGAGCTATGACAATGTGCTATCAATGGCAACTTTTTTTGTAGTGTGAGCTGCATTAGTTTCACTGTCTACAAAGTGGCTTGTGGCTAACAAGCCACACATTTCTAGATGTCTTATACCAATTCTTCTATGTGATCTTTTCCATATTGTACCTCTTTGGTTTGTCTTTTTGCAAGTCCGGTCTAATAGACCCTATCTAAAATGAAATAGTTGTCCCTTCCGTAGTCTTATCATGTACGTAAATTTGAGTTATCCTTCAAAAGGGTACCTCGAGGGGTAACCAAGTTGGCACGGCTCGCTCATGCTTACAACTGAAAAAGAACGTCATTGTTAAGATGCGCCTTATTAGCCACAAACTCATCACTCATCAGCATAACTACTATTTTTGACAACGTGGAGTATAGGGATGTTCGGTTATAGAGATCAACTCTAGACAATAATATGTCTTGTTCTCGCCACTATCCATTCACTCTTGCGCGTTAAATTGGTTAGACGGGATTTTTCAGCACCATTTATAAACGTTGTGGTTTCATGCTTTCCAAATATACTTATAAAGAAGCCGTGAGAAGAAAGCAAAAACAGTATTTTCAACAGGAAAATTATATAACCTGTTGTTTGTTGTTTAGCCATATAAGGAATTAAGGATATGCAATGGAAAATCTAAACAGAACAAAACATGGAGGTTTGGCTCGGTTTCTAAGAACCAAACCATGATTCACCTCGACCGAATATGGTATTATTATTTCTTTTGGTCCAATTAGGCCAAAGGTAAGTTAATTTTGAACCGATTTCAAATAGTATTTTTTTTCTAAATCTATTGATTCAATAGGGTAACAGTATTTTTTTTTTCTAAATCGATCCAAATTAAAACCATGACACAAACTTAGTTCGATTTACTGAGTTTTTTTATTCTTAACCGGAAATCCTCAAAACTTAAACCAGTAAAAAATCAAACCCAAAACAACTTGATTTTTCTTTATCAAGAAAATCCTGAAGTTAAGGATATTTCTATTAAAACCCCATGATTTTAACTTAAAGTATAACCATACCAGAACAAAACAATTTATTAATTTTGATTACAGTATATGGTCCATACTAAAACCGGAAAATCTAACAACCGAACCGATTGAAAAACCACGAATCTCTCCACTTCAGGCTTGCCTTATGTTATTATCTAAAGGTGGAAGCTGAGTATAGGTGTTCAATTCCAAAGATCATCATCCCACACAACATCTTCGAACAAAATTTCATAGTTTTTCTCAACAAACTCCACGTCCCAACATGAAGGCAACACAGTGCTCCATGTCATCAGCTCGTCGACCACAACGTCACTGTCCTTGAGCCTCATACCCCACAACTCCTCCTCTTCCAAAGCCGCAGCCGCAGCCACCGTTGCAGCCAATGCATCAACTTGCTCCACCACCACCACCTCCATTTTCTTCTCCCTCCTCTTCCTTTAGTTTCTGTTTCTTTTTGTCCCTCTTCATGTAAATGATCAATGCATGCAAGAATGAAGGTAGAGAGAGTAAATATTTAAAGGAAAATAGTTTTGAAGAGAATGTGTATGGAGACATAGGTTTAGGACATGGAGGAGGAGAGAGACTACAGATGCTTAACCACTCACCATCTGTCTGTTCCTGTGGCCCTACGTGTCCTCCATTACTTTTCGCTACAAATATCTTTGAGAATGTTCACCAGAATAATAACAAGGAATTTTTTTCATTAGTTTTATTTCTAATATGTTGAAAAAAATCAAATATGCCGCCTAGAGGAAATTGAAATCCCCGCACGTACCAATCATTATCATTTTATATTATTTTCTTATGTTGTTTTTCATGATGTCAAAGAAAAAGAAGAACAAATAATTTGGTTCGATTCATACTTTAAAAAGGTGGTAAAATGATATTATCTAATAGTGGAAATCCCACCTGGACCTGAAATAGACCAAAAAAACGTTCATGAGAAAGAGACAAACTTGTAATGTGGAAAGGACGAGATGAGATTGTGTGTATACGAAGGGGCAAGTCATAAGTGGACCTTTCTCTGTTACACGCAGATGATGACCATGACGATGTGAACCGCTATTATATTCTTTCTTTACTTTTTTCATGTTTCCAAATTAGCACATTCATCCTAATGGCCGGTGAAGAAATAACAGGGCTTTCACGATTAAGTAGTGCTGAGTTTCAGTAGTAAAAGTTATTTACAAATGATTTATAATAATAAGTTAGTGTATGCCATTGAAAGAAAACAAACTTTTATATGGTTAGGACTTAATCGCGTATACTAATAATACATGTAGTAACTAAACCGTTCTCTTTCTTTACTTTTTGTATTTTAGGTTTCTAGCAAAAAGGAGAATCAAAATAAATTAATAATACATCAACATGCAACAACAAAATTAGAAGTCGTAAATAGAAGCAACACATCACGACAAAAACAACACCTATAATCACATATTAATCGTGTAACTAGGGTTATTCGAACATTATTGTTAGGAATGAACACGATTGTCGCCCACTCTTTGACTGATCTCATTGTTTGCAACTATCAAGCCCGCGTTAATGGTGTGAGTTTTCTTGGAAAAGAACTCAGTTTACTTTGATACGGAACAAAATCAAAGATGAAAAACGTGTTAGATTTTTTAGCAAAAACAAAAAAACACGTGTTAGGTTAGATTACCATCCAATAACTAAATCGAAAAAGTTTATTTAGCCAGACAACATAATGTTAGGTACAAATTGCAGATAATGGGTGATAAATCGTTATTAGAAATTTTCGCGGATGAACATAATAAATACCATGAATTTGTATAAAAATTGTTACAACGAAACATAAATCGTATGTCGTATTTGAAAATATTTATACGAAAATGTTGCATGTCATGGAGGAAAACATCATAAATTTGGAAGAGAGAAAAAAGCAGCTTGCCATCCCACTTGTGTTTATTTTGTATTTACATTTTACTTCACAATCATTTTGCAAATTATGAAAATGGTAAAGCCATTCAGTGCATATTCCCATTTAATAATGTAGGCCATTCATTGTATCTATACTATTAAAAGGAAGATAGACATGGACACTTTCTCTTTATTTTCTAATTATTTATAATTCTATGCCACTACTTATTTCTAATTCATTTTTACCGCTTAATAAATTATCTGATTTCTTACTATTCGTTTCCCTTGTTAATTTAATCATGTTAAATTTATTGGTATATATGTAATTTATTCTCTACTTATTAATACTTTTAAAAAAATATAAATATTAATTAGTTATAATTATGCTTTAATTTAGTTCAACTTAATAGACAGTATTTAATAAAAATTGATTTGATAAATAAATATAGTAGAAATATTCTCAAGACATTATTCTATTTTATATTTCATTTCTTAATTAATCTCTATATATTTGGGGGATCGTCTATATTAAAAAACAAGTATATTGTTAAGAATATATCAACAATTGACGTGGACAAAAGGTAACCTAATTTATACTACTCATATATATATTCTCAAGTCGTGAGATTTTTTTACAAGAAAAAATGACTCCAAAAAATTCATTGAGCTTATGGAGTTGAAAAGATCTGAAATAGTCTACTCTGATGGCAACAATGCAATCATAGCATAAAGCTTATAGAACCCTAAAAATCATTAAGGATTCTTTTTTCTCCACAACAATCTTAATCATATTCAAAGTTACCAAACATGTCAGAAAATGAGTGATTTTCATTTTGTTGTTATCAATTATCTTTTCGAGAATCTTTAGATCTTTGGTTAGATTGTTCTCTATTGTATCTCTTTTCCAAATGACTGATTCTTGTATATTAATGCTACAAAACTCTATTTTCGTTTCAAATAAACATTAGATGGAGAATCAAGTTGTCGAGTGTTCTTTAAAAAGCTCCGATTAAATTCTTTGGACAAAGACTATATTATTTTTTCATCGAGATCTTCTTTTCTGATAGAAATATATTGAAATGGTCATAATACAAACTGACTTTAAGGTTTACAAGACTTTTATATTAAAATCTCCCACATAACTTTTTGTATGATCGTTCCATTACATTTACTGTTAATCATAATTAATAGTTCATTTAATTCAGTGACCAATTTTACGTGACAATACTATTGAAGGCTAATTCTAATTCATGACAATTCTCATTACGACAATTTTTAAATGTATGTATATATACATATATATTATATTAACTCCAAAAATGTATCATAATTTTTTAATAAATTTTAAATCAAAATTTAACTTCACAATAATCATTTACTCCTCATAAACATTTTTTACACCGTAAAATATATTGATGATAAAATTTATAAAACTACATTAGTAGGTCAATTTTTTTAAAAACCTATGTCGTATTAAATATACAAAATATGTCCGTTGTACTGAAAACATATAAAAAGTAAAAACATTTGTCAAATTGATCAACATAAAAATATTCACGTTTTTTAAGCATGGATCTTTTGGCTAAAAACAAATGTATTAGTGGCCCAATGTAAGGGCTGACAGTGGTAGTAACTACTAGATAACAAAACATGTGAGCTACGACTTTTAAGTAAGAAGATGAAAATGTTTATTCGGGTTGTTTGACTTACTAAAAGCATTCACCTTTAAAGCTAAAAAGAAATGCTATTACTGGTTCATGTTAACCATGGTAAACAATTAAAATAAATATTGAAAACCTCAATTATCTCACATTTTATCCATGTTCCCCTTATCATAATATATATTTCTATGTATGAATAGGGTAATGGGCTGAATTGACATCTATGTTATTTGGTTGGGATTCAGTATGAAAAAGCAAATAAAGCCAATAAGATGATTTGACATCATATTTGTTGTGAATTCCAATGATAGGAGTGGGTACAAATCAACTACTTGAATTTTTAGTATACTTACTATTTTGGTTTGGTTTGTTCTAGTTATAAAATTTGTGCTTACAATTTCAAGTTCTTGTAACATGGCATACTTACAAGTTAGTTGTTCCTTCTTACGACTTGTTACGCATGGAATTATTTATAAGCTATATAATAATTATTTAAGCACATGAATTTGTGAAAGTTTAGTTAGTTAGAATTTCAACTAAGCAATTCCTTTTCTTTGTAAAGAGTATTTCTTATTTCTCATATGTTTAATCGAAAATAACACTAAGAAGGAACGAACACAGTTTTCATCAACGTCTAGTGAATAAAATTAAATTGTTCCTATAAATATACTATTTTTTTAATTATTTATCGTATAACAAATTTTTCTACCACAGTTAGAAATAATTTTTGTTCAAAAGTAAAAAACGGGGTAACAAACCAAACATACCCACAGTTTATTTTTATTTTAATAATTAAAGTTTGTTTTGTATTTATAAGTAATTGTAATAAACGACATGGTCAAGACGAATACCGATTTTAGGAGTCAAGTATTGACCACAGATAATTGTGCCTTTTGGAAAATATTCAAAGCAGTTTTAATTTATATACAATGGTATCTCTGAGTAACGCATTGTCTTGAAATAACCTTAATCACGATTTTGATTAGGACCACCAGCACTTACCTTTGAAATCATTTCACAATGTCACAACTCATACCATAATCGTACCGTTACTCTTTAGCATATACTCATTTCCAAACCTAAGGAAACATCGTTATCCTTCTTTCACAAATCATGACGTGGCAACTACATTAAGTTTGAAGGCTTCCCTTCTGTTGCTACAACAGGTGCAGCCCCATAAGAGACACTCACTAATTGCGCTGCAGCACGAGCAGCTGCTGCTGCACGATCAGCGCTAGCTAGAGCAGCCCGAGCTATCTCCATTACATCACCTTGATCCCGTCTTTTATCAGGAGGCGCTTGAGAAGCTCCATGCAGCTTAGGTGATGACATGTTTTTGCTCACTGGGTTTTGAGCTTGAAGCCTCTGGAGTCTCTGTGTGGCCTCTGCAGGCAGAATCTCAGCTTCCCTAGAAACCGAAGACTGAATGTGGCCCTGTTGGGATGGTCTAGATTCAGAGACACTATCTTGACGATGTATTTGCTTAGCTCCACCCTACAAATGACATTTTTAACCAAACCATCAACTTTATAAAGAGAATTCATTTGGTTTATAGCATTTGAACCAAACTCAACATTCACAGTAACGGCTAGACCTGGAAAGATTATCATTCTATAGGTAAGCAGACATATAAATATTGTTCCTTTTGCGGCAAAGCAATGATACCAACTAGCATTGATAGATGGCAACAAACTTCTTCAAATAGCTTTTTAAAACATTTCAATTCAGTGTCATGTTATTTCTATATTGGGGAAATTATTTTTTTTCTCCCCGTAAGTAACTTTGTGCATGTTACCAACTAGCTTTTCCTCAAAAAAAAAAAACTGAAAATATGTGTTCAGCAAGAGGTACCAGTAAGTCTTCATGACTCTTCATGAACTCTGCTTCCGTGGCAGAAGAGTCCAATTTAAATTGTACTCCTTGGCAATATCCTTCAAAACCTTGAGCCTTACCTCTCCCGATGGACTTGCAGGCGAAAGCTTTTCAATGATCTGCTCCAAAATCAAAACAGTCCAATTAGTTAAGTGCATCACTTCATTCAAGAACACATTTCAAACATGAATAAGAAAGAAGCTAGTATACTAACAGTACGATTGACACCAGAATCAGGACGGAGTTCCGAAGAAATCATGATAATTCTTTTCCGTATTTGGTACCAAAAAGATTCTTAAGCTGAAGAAGGTCAGGCACTTCAGAGCACCTAGGGGCAGCAAATATAATGCTAGCAATAGCTTCTCTCAACTCTCTCGGACATTCCCTAATTCCATTACAATCCAAAACACACATAAGAATCAATCACTTTGTAAACTCAATCGCAAATGAAAATCCAAACACTCACTTTTGACTTTCAAGAATTGGAACACGAGCAAGCACAAACTCGCAGAACAGCTCTAATATCTCATATGCTGCCCATAGATTCATTTCTCTGATCCACATGCTCCACCTAATCTTCAGACAAAGAAACATATCAACTGTAAGATAAGTAACATTATGAATGTGATGATAAGAGGGGAGGGGGAGACAAGGAAGGACCCTGATTCGAGCGATTGGTTCTTGCCCAGCTTGTAAGAACTGAGCTATCTCCTTCTTCATGTGTTTGAGATGCATGTCTCTCTTGTTTTGTAGTAATTTCATCCGAGCTATTCGCGAAGTTTAAGGATGTTTTGCTGTCAAGAACATAAATTATTGAAGAAAAGAGCAGTTAATCGGATCGATTAACAGAATTTTAAAAGAATCATAGCTTCAAAATCCAAATCGTAAACGAGATCACGTATAAGAAGAAGAAGGAAGAGGAACCATTTGGCGCCGAAGACTCCACGGTTGAAGAGTTGGTTTAGCAGCGACATCGGATCTGATCGGAGCGGAGGAATCTACAGGTTGGTGAAGTCTTTCAGTGGCGATCGATCGGCGATTGGTGAGAAGGAAAACGAAAATAGTTAAATGATTCCGTGGCGGCGCGGTGCACGTGTATCACGGTACGTGCACAGATGCGTCCAAGAAGAAGCGCGCGTGACAATCGTTCCTAGAAACGAGAGTGGGAGTCAAAATGATTGGCTTCCGACCAATTACAGAACCAACAAGTGGGTGTATAGTGTACCATCATCACATCACATTTTTCATTTCATGTTAAGTATGTTTTAGAATTTTTTTTTTGTTACAAAATAAGTTTTGTATTTGATTTTTGATGAAAAATTTATTAACTTTATACTGGAAATTATTTTTTTATTAATTGAAATATGGTTAAGCGTATAGGTTATTGTGTGTTTTATATAAAAAATATGTAAAATTAATTATTTTCTTAATTCATATGTAAATATTAAATTGACACTTATAATGAAAAAGGGAGTAATATTCTTTTTGCTTCCAGAAAAGTTATCATGGAAGTTAAAATTCATATTTTGCATTTATGGTTCAAACTTCAGTTCATGTGATAATACTCTTGTATACATAAAATTTAAATCTTGGTTCTGCCTATGTTATTGCAGAAGTCTCAGCTTGGTTAATTGTGGTGATCGTGGTCATGATAATAGAAAGAAGAGAGAATGCGAGAATGAGTGATTGGAATATGTTAAGAGGGGGAATCTAGAGGCACTCCAGTTTCCACCTTAAACCTCTCTTTTGCTTACCCACCAGCTAGGGAAACTTCAGCTTCTTGAACCCCAAGTCACTTTATAAGACGAACTCCCTCAGTTTGTGGAAGGAGTTTATGTATTACTATTCTCAAAGAAGCTGGCTTAGTTAACTGTTGAAGCCAGTCAACATAGTTCAAGACCCTGAGGTATTCTTTTCGGTTGTTTTTTATGGAAATTAGATTTTAATTATTTATGAGTATATGCTATGAGATAATGTTTCTTGATGAATATAATTTCTAGTTTTCCTCCTGGAAAAAGGTACAGATACTTTGGAAAGAGAGAGCAATGTTAATTTTAAGCTCGTTACAATTTTTTGCAAGATTATGGGTTTTGTTTCTGATGTAGCTAAAGATCCCTCAAAAACCTTATACTTATATTGACTTACCTCTTTAAGTATGACTAGCGTAGATGTGTAGATCTATAATTCTCACGTCGAGCAACCAAACTTTCCTGTCAACGGTGGGGTAAAGTACCCATGAAATTAGTCGTTGAGTCTTGTCTCGCCGTACAGTTATAGAAAAAAACGTAATCGAATATAGTTTAGGGTTCGAATTTCCTTATATACAAAGAAATGTTCTTTTTCCAATTGCAACAATTAAACTGGGGGCTTGGCAACACATGGAGGAGTCCTAGTGAGCGCATGGCTGCATGCCCATCGGCCGGCAAATTTTAGGCTCCATGGGGCGGCGTCTTCCGGCCCTTCCCACGGTAGTTGTGATTATGCCATTGTTTTAAGGTCTCGTTCTCAACATAGATCGAGATGATCCCAGTACGTATGACAACTCGGAAATGTGTGTTTTCGCTTTCAGTAAAATGCGAAAATATGCAACCTAAAAATTAAAAGGTATATATGCCTTATGAAGAAAAACAATTGTCCTTGAAAAACTTAGGCAAAAAATTGACCAAAACCTGCCTTAATCAAAGTATATATCACACTTATATTTACGTAAATGCTACCATAAGTATTAGACATTTTAGTAGAAGAACAACATATTCCATTAGTGCAATTTTTTTTGTTAGCAACGAGATGTTTACCCAATTGGGCGCAAAATCAGCCGGTCTCTATCATAACATTTGTAATCAGATACTCCCTCTGTTTCATAATTAATAGACTTTTTGCAGTTTTCACACATATTAAGAAAATGTATTAATTACTATAATAAATGTATCGATTTCTGTAATTTTTCAGTTTTTCAATAATTTTTGACTAATAGCTAACTTAATAAAGTCAATTAATTTTCTTGAAGTTTGCAATATTTTTATAAAAAACACAAAAATATATCTTTATGAAACAAAAGAAATTTCTAAAACAATGTATTATAATGAAATGGAGGGAGGTATATATTATTCAGTAACATTAATTATTCCATATGCCGATAAATCTGCCACCAACATGGTTTATATTTAAGTTATTTAATAAATTTTGATCAATATGTAGCTAAATTCGTAAATGTCAGTAGCGGACTTAGTCAAATATGAAACGTAAATATGATATCATGTGAATT
>CAJHQP010007099.1:0-34172 GCA_905132765.1 Moricandia arvensis
TATTTATCTATAATTTATATTTTAGTTTATTTTATCATTAATCTACAACTTGCATTTTAAATCTTAGTAAGCGATAATTTTTTCTATGTTTTTTGATTAAAGTTTTCATTATTAATCTATTAAATATTACAAATTTTTTATAAAGTAAAAACAACAATATAATAAATAACAACACGGATTTTCTCTTATTATGTGGAAATATTGAACCAAAGTAAAAATATAATTTTTAAATTCTAATTTTAAATAAAAATAGATTTTTGTTTGGATTAGTATGCTTATTATTCTAAAAAATAGGTTTCTGTATTTGTTAAAATACCTTACTAAAATCCATATTATGCTGAATTGAATATTTTTTTAAATTATGTAAACTATAAATAAAAACTATAACATATTTGTTATTTTTAAAAATAAGATCATTTTGGAACTAATATTATTGGTAGTTTATAACATTTAGTGGTCAGATTTGTTTAGCTTCTACATTTGCGGAGGGGTTA
The DNA here is from genome assembly GCA_905132765.1 of Moricandia arvensis. Taxonomy (NCBI): domain Eukaryota; kingdom Viridiplantae; phylum Streptophyta; class Magnoliopsida; order Brassicales; family Brassicaceae; genus Moricandia; species Moricandia arvensis. Next base: position 495 of record CAJHQP010007099.1, read on the forward strand.
GAACCAAATAGTTTTTAGGTTCGACACTTGCACTCCCAAATTTTCTTATAGCTTTTCAATATTATGCAGTATAAATTATTTAAGTTTGAGAGTTTCCAAAGTAAACATAATAATGTATGAAAATGTACTGTTAAAATATACAATTGTTTTGAAGAAGACAAATTTTGAGGGGCTTGTAAGAATAAACGTCTGTATATTATGGTAGCTACTTCTTTAAGTATTATTATTAGATGCTCCCGTTACTAAAGAAATTTTAGAAGGTTTTATACGGATCTATCTAAAATGGTGTATATGATTCTACAAAATTTACTGTATTAAAACTTATTATATCTAGAATAAAATGAGTTGATAAAAAAAGATAAAATAAAATGTAGTTACAATATGTTTTACGATCAATATATTTTGTAGTATATAATAGAAATATGTGATGATTTAATTAATTTTTTCTAATTTATAATTTATAATATTAATTTCTTATAAGGGCTCGATATAAGTTGAAAGGTTGTAGTTTAATTAAATGGAGTTATTTTTCGTACTTCTCACTATTTCATACATAGGCAAAATGATTTTTTTTTCATACTTCTCGTGACTTAAGATCTTCATTATGAGCTAGACACTTTAAAATTAACCATTACCTAAGAGAGATTTGAGAAGAGTGGAGATGTTTCCAGGCTTGGATCTTAGACAATTTAAATATTAGAACACTAACTCTGTGATCTCTCTGTTTTTTATGAGCTTACCTCTTCTATATCTATGTAGCTTTGAACCATGGGATATGTCACTGGATCTTCTGAGACGAATGATTATCCAACACTTTTAGGTAAGTAAACAACATGTCTCTTACCTCAAATCTTAAACCACCCAAATCCACTTTCAAAATTTATAAACTTCTTCTTTATTTTCTCAAAAACAAAGAGACAACGGGAGAATACAGAGGAGAAGCGAGGAAGCAAGCAAGAAATATGAAGTGATGGATGAAAACTTGGGCTTACCTAAAGGTTACAAAAAGAAAGCTTCTAGTAAAGGGATGGAAGCTAGAGAGGATACAACTTGCTTTGGAACCAAAGTTTTTACACCAAGTAAGATCCAGTAATCTGTTTACAATCTTACAATTTGTACATAATTATACATTCAAAAATAACGCTCTTCTTTGCCATAGATATGCTGAAGTTTCTGAATCGCTAGTTGGAACGATTATGAACGAAGACAAATGAAAATGCAAAATACATGAAGATGAAAAAGATTGAACCCTTCCATATGCGAAAAGCTTTATGGTTGAAAGAGAGCCAAATACAATTTGATCCACATCAAAAAAATAGTTTTGGAGTGTTCCTAGGTTCATGAACTATCTGATAATTTGTCTTTGAAAGTAAAAATGATTGTTTGGATGCTTTGTTTCCGACGTGCTTTTCAAATGCATACACATTAAAAAACTTGAATGAATTAAAGTCTACACACATAATTAATCAGTCAGGGTTCCATAAAAGAAATACATATTCATTCACCTTTGTGAAATCGCATGCTTGACATCTACATAGATAATTTGATTCTTTGATGACTTCTCGAAGCTCCTGCTTCTAGATTGTTTTTATTCAATAACAAATTCCTAGACTATAGAAAAAATGGAAAACTTTAAAATAGGTTGAGCTCTGGGTTTAAAAAAGTGTGCCTTAGCTTTGCTAAGGCGTGAGGCAACCTTTGTTTAGGGTTCACCGCTTCGGAAGCCTCACGCCTCATCACGCTTCACTGCTTATGTGACTAACTGTAAGTTTCCTATCAAATTTTACTTTACTTTCAAAAAAAGAAAGAATTATGATTAAGAATATATTTATTTTATGTTTATGGTTTTGAAACTTCAATTAACGTAAAGCTGACTAATTAGTTTTCTTACTTTAAAAAAAAATTCATTGTGACTCTTGCAGTGTCTAAGTTTTTTTTTTCTTGTACTTCTGATTCTATAAACTTTTTGGTTCTTGTTTCTGCTCTGTTAAGGATAATGACATAAAATCGGAAGAACACGAATGATTTCTATATCCTAACCACTAATCTTACGTGTAGGGTCAGATTACACCTTAAGTTGGCAAGGCGTTCCAAAGCGAATCTATAGCTCTGAGGCGAGCTTGACATTCCCATCGCTTCAAGGGCTGAGGCAATTAGGTTTTACCTCACATGAGAGAGAAACATACTTCACATGAACACCATCAAGCATACCACCAGTTCAAAGAGGAAGAAAAAGAGAAAATATTACATATTCAAAGAGAAGAATCAAACTTATACATGTATTTCGGATATATCATTTTTGGAGAAGCCATGATAGCCAAAAATAATTCCAACAATGTTCTTGAAACCATAAATCTCAAAATGTTGATGATCTGCAAATTCTATCGAACAACAATACTAAGAACTTTCATAACATCTACAAAAGGAGTTTCATAGTATCTTTCTCTATAATGGCAAAGTTTCAGACATAATAAACTCACATGATCACATCAGTGAGACCATGACATAGCCGACCACAGTGAATCCTAATATCTCACCAAAATTAATAATTTAATTGAGTTTCGCCCAAACTACACTTACAAACACAACTATACACAAAAAGAAGCAGAGCCCAAACTATTTGAAAAACATATTACATCACAGTTATTAGTGAATATATGTCATACGAAAAAGAGAAATTATAACCTCCATGACGTTTGGGTTAACAATTGTGACTAAATGCACTGTGGGAGTGTTTTCAGAGGATTTGAATTTGCAGAAGTCTGTTGCAGCCTGGTCCGAAAGGTAGAGCTTCATCACAGCTGCAAAAGATTAATATTGACGGGTTAAGAGATGTACTAAGAGGTGCTGACTAAAAATAAGAAAACGCATACTCATGTGATTACACATGAACCAAAATACGGCGCGTGGTTGCTATTTCCACTTCGTCAAGGATGAGACGATCAATGAGGGTCTGTCCATTGAACATCTTCATGTGGCCAACACATCTATTACATTTTCAGGAAGAGAATAAGTTAGATGGAAAATAATAATAAAAATATAATATTTTATCACCAACTGGAATTATAAACAACTTCACTTTCGTGTGAATGGAACCGGAACCAGAACCGGTCTTTGTCGAAAGGGATGGGACTGTTTTCAAGAGCCAACATGGCAGAGTTTCATGAGAAAGAAAATGTTACGCCATGATCAGCAAACTGATATACCGCGTTGCTTTTGGATCCGTAAAAGTTGATGAGTCTGTAAACTTATGTTGGAATAAATCTTAGAAGACGCAACGAAGGTTGGAAGAAGAAGAAATTCAGAAGGCGTTTGGTAGATCAACGCTTAATGGATTAAGGTTTTCAGAAATAGAGGATGGGCCGAAGATGCACAAAAATATGATTTTGGGAGTTAATATCATTTGGGCCAGACATAGATATGAGCCCATAAAGAAGATGACGTGGCGTTTTAAAATATCATGTTTGGCTGACTATTTTAAATGATATGACATGTCTCTCCTTTCACCTTATTGCACTTTTAGTATTGTTAGATATGTCTATGTAACTCAAGCTGGTTCTAGCAAAAAAATAAAATAAACGCAATGTACGATAAAAAAATAACTAGACTCAAATAATAATAATGCATAGTGTTGATTATGTGCATTTGGTCTGGATGGATGCCACTCTGTGGATATCATTCTGTAGATGCATCTGTGTGGATGCCATTCTGTAAATGCATCTGTTTGGATGTCATTATGTAGATGCATCTGTGTGGATGTCTTATTCATATATGTGCATTTTTGGCTGAATAGGAAATATGTTATGTTTTGGGCCTTAGTATGGTCGAAACCCATTAGTGTGAGGGTTTTAAGGAGTCACTATATATACTCTTTAAACCTAATTTATTGCCTCTTGATACTCATTCCACAAAAATCTGATATTAGAGAGAAAGAGAGAGGCAAGGTGCAAGAGTAGAGAGAGATTGAAGAGTATCCACCGAAGGTTGAGGAGAAGCAAAGAGAGATTCGGTCAAGAGTCTAAGGTTATATCTTTTTTGGAGTGTGGGTTTCATCTCCTATACACACAGGTTCTGTAAGCTTAAGTCTTTAGCTTAAGGTTGTGTTGTCTCTAGGTGGATAAAGAAATACATAAGTTGTTGTGTAAGGAAGATCCTCTCTCTCTCTCTCTCTCTCTCTCTCTCTCTCTCTCTCTCTCTCTCTCTCGTAGTTACTCGGCACTGGTCGCTCTCTATCAACCGCTTTCCTTAAAAACGTGGGATACTCATGATGTCATTCAATGAACTCAACAACCGGTTTCCTAACTTTCGGAAGACCTCTTAATTCACTATAAGCACCTGATAACACACATAGAAAGGAAATAAGTTTTGGATCTTTCCACACTAAATATATATGTTGATAGTCGACAAACTAATGATTTTAGTGAATTTAGTACCCAATCCGCCTGAATTCAAGACAAGATAATGTTTGGCTCTTGTAATAACTTCAGCTGGAAATATCATTTTAACATTTGCATTCTAATGCTCAGAATCTTGGAGAATGAGATAAAGCTCACCACTTCCGGCAAACTGATACTTCTTCACGTCTTCATTCATGGAATCGTACTTGAGAACCATTTATTTTCACACCTTATAGCAATCGCTACCTCACTTCAACCTTATCGGAAAAAATAAAGTATTTTTGGTGAGATCCGGCAAATTAATGCATATTCAGATTGCAGGGTGATTGGTGATGTAGTATCTATGCCCAAATCCAGTAGCAGGTTCTTGATCCATATGAGTTCACTAGTCAGCTTCCTCATTGCTCGATATTCTGCCTCAACACTTGAACATGACACCACATTTTTATTCTTGCTTTTCCAAGTGACTAGGTTGCCTCTAATGAATGTGCAATAGCCTGTTGTAGACATTCTGTCCACTTTATCACCAGCCCAATCAGCATGAAAATACCCCCACAATCTCAGTGCTTCATTGTGACCCATCCAAACACCTTGACCCGGAGCCTTTCTTAAGTACCTCATGATCTTTTCCACCATATTCCAATCATGAACCTTTGGAGCTTGTATGTGCTGGCTCACTTGATTCACTGTAAACCAGATGTCTAGTCTTGTAATGGTCAAGTAGATCAGTTTCCCAACCATTCTCCTATATAACTTGACATCTTCAATTGGTTTATTTTCAAACTCCTCCTCACGCAATATTTTGTAACCATCTTTCAGAAAAGTTTTGGCTACTCTTCCTCCAAGGGTTCCTACCTCACTCAACAAATCAAGAGTGTATTTTCTTTCAAATAATAAAAGCTTCTCTTTAGAGCGGCATATCTCAATCCCTAGAAAGTACTTTAACTCACTCAAATCTTTGATATCAAAAGCAGATTTAAGGAAGGCTTTAGTTGAGAGAATACCTTCCTTGTCACTTCATGTGATGATGATATCATCAACATACACAAGAGTGACTATAATACCTTGCTGGCTAGAGAGTGTAAAGAGTGTGTGGTCAGCTTCTAATCTTCTAAACCCTCTTCCATTCAATGCCTTCATCCGTAAATGGCTTTCTTTAGCCTCAACACATTCTCTGGCTTGACTAGATATTCTAAGACATGAGGTGGATACATATAGACTTCATCCTCTAATTCGCCTTGAAGGAAAACATTCTCCACAACTCACAATCCAAGTTAGTAGCCAATGAAAGAACTATCCTTATGGTGCAAAGGTATGGACATTCTCCTCTCCATATGTCTTAGTGAACCCTCTTTCAACCAGCCTAGTCTTGCACCTCTCCACTTTTCCATTTGCCAAATACCTGATAGTGAACACCCACTTGCTTGTTACTGTTTTCTTCCCCTTTGGAAGCTCAACTTCATAGCAAGTGTCATTAACCACCATAGCATCTGTTTCATTCCCAACGGAATCTCTCCACTCTTCATGCTCCATTGCTTACTCATAGGACCTTGGAATGTATTTCTGATCCAGTTGACTAATGAAGACAAGATGCTCTTGAGGTTATGTGCGAAAGAACATGTTGCTTGTATAGGATGAGCACATGCATTGATGTTGAAGTATACTTTGGTGTTCACCCACTGAGATGATTTCTTCACCAAAGTACTCCTCTTTAATTGTTGAACTTCTTCTTCCATTCCATCTTGATCATGAACAGTTGAATCGTGGATAGCTTCTTCGTGGACAGCTTCTTCGTGGATAGCTTCTCGTGGACAGCTAGTGATTCATGTTGATTTCTCCCCCCCCCCCTCTTCATGATCAGGATGGACTGCTTCTTCAGTTTTTCAGGGGACTAGAAGATCCCTTGGTTTCCTTACTCTCCTTAGATTGACAGATTCCAAGGCTTTCTAGAATAATTCTCATTTTTTTTTTCTCTATACGAGGGTCCATATGAGAGATCTCTAAGATTTTACCAACTCTTCTCATCATAGTATCTTTTGAATTCAACAAACTTCACATCTCTTGAGACAAGAACCCTTCTCGGTTCTTGTACATAACACTTATACCTTTCTGCGTTTGAGAGTGTCCAATAAACATGGCTTTTACACTCTTGGCTTCAAATCTGTTTCTCTGTTCACCTTGTGTCAAGATCTATAGGTGGCTTAATTTTGTTTAGTACCTGAAAGGTGAGACATTTTGGAGGATCTTTGTTGGAATTCTATTGATGAGATAGCATGCTAAAATCACAGCATTTCCCAAAAATCTCTTTGGGACATTGGTGTGGAACATCATGCTTCTTAGAACCTCCATAAGATGATTATTTTTGCTTTTAGCCACTCCTTTTTGTTGTGGTGTGTAAGGATAACTTGTTTGATGGATGATTCTATGTTTTACTAAGTGATGTTTGAAGGTATGGATTGTGTATTCTCCATCTGACATAAAAATTTTGATATTGACATTGAAATGGTTAGATAGATATAATGATAGATCACATGTAGCATTTACAAATGCAAAAGTAATTATAAGTTTGGGCAAATCTCTAAAATAACATTTTTGAAGTTTTTGTCACAAAAATAACCTTTAAGAACAAAAATGACCAAACTAGACCTTTTTTACTTTTTAAAAATTAATATTTTTTATTATTTTTTTCAAATTTAAACCTCACCCCCAAAATCTCACCCCATAACTCTAAACTCTAAGTCTATATTAGTTAACCCAAGGGTATAAATGTAAATTTACACCCTCTAATAAAAGTTATTTTGGTCATTTTCTTCCTTGAAGGTTATTTTGGTGACAAAAACTTTTTTGGGGCTATCTTAGGGTATTACTCTTTTTTTATATTTTTGTTTATATAGAAAATTTAATAATTTTGTATTGGAATTCATGCAATGAAAATACTATAATACTATTAAATAAGTTGTATAACAAAATTATTTTTATTTTTCAAAAATAAATATTTACAGACATTATAGTCATTAAACTGATTTTAAAATGATATATTGTATGTTCTTTTTTTTAAAAGCTCGATTTGAATTGTGAATAGAGTTTATTCCTTCTTTCATGTACATGATTAACGAGGTAAGATACATAATTTCATAATATTAAAACGTAAAATGGTGCATTTATATGTACATAAATGTGTGAAATATTATGGAGAAATTTGCTTCTTTTTGTTTGAAGTTGATCATGTAAGAACATCGCTATTTTAAAAAAAAGCGTGTTGTGTAGATAAGATTTTTTGGAATGTTTTAGCAATTTAGTTATGAATGTGTTAGTAAAAATTACGTTAAAAATAATGATATTGATTATAACTAATATTATTTTTAGCTACTGAATAACATAAGCATATAAAAGAGTGGATCCAAACTTTCACAAAGACAATTTTAACTAAATTGACTATATTATTATGTTTGTCAAATCACAAATATTTCCAGTTAAAAATCAAAAATATTTTTCAAAAGTATTTTAGCCATTATCTATTTAAGATTCAATTTAGAGATAGACAAAAAATATGAATCCAAAAATTAGAAGCAAAACGATCCAAAGATAGGACTAGATCGAATTGAATGCGATATGAATATCTTAATGAGTTTTTTAAACATTGTTTCATTCAAATTTCAAAGAATCAAAGTTATAAAAGTACAAACTCAAAAGTAATAGAAGACGCGCACCAGTATATGATATAAGAAATCTCAAACGAGTAACAACCAATAATTCATAATTTTGGTTTCATCTGATAAATTTTTCTTAACTCAAATTTTCACAAATTATTGGTACTTTGATATGGAAATTCATATATCATAATAAAAATGTGATTTTAATTCTCCAACAATTTGAAATTTGCAAATTTAATATGTAATTATTACTTGTGTAAAACTATTATCTAACTAATAGTTGACTGCTACAGACTGGGGTAAAAATAGTTAACCGTTAAAATTAGAAGAAAATTATTTGTTATTTTTTATACTTTAACGGTTAACTATTCCGTGTCCACTTTTACGTAGTTAACAATTAATTTGAAAATAAATTTACGCAATCAATACTTTAGTATTAAATTTATTGATTAACTATATATATATTTTGCGTAATCAATACTTTAATATTAAATTTATATATATATATATATATATATAATTTTTTGTAGTTAACAATTAATTTAAAAATAATTTTACGCACTTTTGTATCAAATTTACTGATTTGAAATAGTTGAGAAATCAAATATGTATTTTTCCCGGAGCCTGGCCCATGACATGGAGTCATGGCCGTATGATACAGTTCGGTCTAGTCCATCAAGGAGACTCACTAACTTTTTTTTGAGCAACAGAGACCCACTAACTTAAATTTACAAAATATATAATTTTTTTCACGTTGGTGCACAATTTTACTATGCGGTAGTCAATAATAATGCTGGTGCACAATTTCACTATGCGGTAGTCAATAATAATGCCCGACTGGGAATATTGGTTATGTTGCTTGACAATTTAAGATTTGATTGGCAAAGCATTTGTAAAAACATCATGTTTTTTATTATCTAGTTAATATTTATTGAAAAGATATTTAGAAAAGCATTTACAAGATATTAAATGTTCTCTATATATTATTTGCTCATTGCTCTTATAAGAAGTTTTTGGTAGCACATTAGCATATATATAAAAATTAAAAAATAGATATATATTTAATTTATTTTATTTTAATAATATGAAAAATTATGTTTATATCCAAAAAAATATATTCTTAAAGTAATTTTCACGGTTCAAATATTTTAAGCCTTTAAAAATATATTTTATATTTAAAATATAATCTAATTTATATAAATATGATGCATTATTTTAAATACAAAATATATAAAATTAATATATATACACATATTATATAATTTTTAAAGAAATATATTATATGTTATATACTAATTTTTATGATAGATTTTAAATAGTATGCTATTATTGTTCTATTAATCGTTTTATTAATAATTTAATGAAAGCATATAACTTTTGCAGCATACTAATTTTACAAGATATTGTTATTGTTTTATAATCATTTCTACCAATTAAAACTTTATTAAATAGGCTGGCTCTGCTAATCTCACTAATATAAATAAATTGCTTATCTTTTTTAATTGGATAACAGTTCCGTATTTTTTAGTCAAAGAGAAAACAATTCTATATTTTTTTCTTTTTAAAGGGTTAATAATCATACATATTAGGGAAAATTTGGAGAAATATCTTTATTTGAGATTTTAATTTAACAATTACACTATAATTTAATTTTTTGAAATATACACTTCTATATATGTGAATTTGCTTAAATATCCAGTCTGAATATTTAATACGATTATTAATATTTTATCATTATAATTTATTTAATATTTTTAACCGTTTCAACAAGAATAATACTTTTAAAAACGAAATCTCCATAATATCTACACAATTTCTTTTAAATATATCTTAATAATTATTCATCTGAAAAACAATTAAGAGAACAAGCTAACGCCGTCTCATCTTCTTCTTCTTCGTGATATTTTGTTCTTCAACAATCCATGAAGTTTAATTAAAAAAAAAAAACAATCCATGAAGTTTTAGTAAATGATTCTTTCTATAAAAAAAGACACAACCGATATGAAAATATATTATAGGGATAACTTTTGAATCACTTTCATGGTTTACTGATCAACTTCACTTTTCACCAAACTATAGTTTTCTTTCACCACTGTATAAAGCACACTGGTAAAAATTAGAGACTCTAAATAAGAACACTCTAAAAAACTTACAAAAAGTTGAGAGTGGATTTTATTGTACATTTGCATATCAACATTTTCTAGCTGCATTTGTATTGGTATGTGATAATGTTTGACGCTAATTATCACAGACCAACAAAAAATCATTCAACAGAGAAAGAAGCAAGAATCATGTGATTTTTTTTGTTTTTGAAATGCACACATTCTAATGTCTCATGACAAACATTAATTTAGGAAAGTGACAAAGAGTGAAGGTGTAACGGTGCTTCTGAAATGGAATTTAGAAAAAAAAGAAGAGTAACATTACAGAATGAAAAAAATATAATATTTATTATTATTAATAATTTTGATTTTTATTGTAATTGGAATATTTAATTTGGATAAAAATATCTTTTCATATTTAGCAAAGTGTAGTTTTCAAAAAATAAAAAATAAGGTGCAGTTTTCAAATTTTAAACTACTAATAGAGTACTTTTCAAATTATCCCTACATGTTATTTCATTAAACTTACAATGTGTTTAATAGCATTCTAAATTTTGAATGCAGGGTCATCAAATATATTTTTGCTTATAAAAATATCAATATCATTCGAAACATAAGTAAATCTCAATATAAAATAAAAAAATGCATGGAATTCCAAAGAAACGCGTTTAGATCTCTTCCCCACAAATCATATTCGTGGCTGTCGTGGATTTCAAATGCTTTTTTCCGACAATGATACTACTTTGTTGATAATGGTCACTTAATTATAGTATTTCAGAGGTTTCAAGATATTATATTTAATATATATTGAACGCGTTATTTGTGAAATTACAAAGAAGACGGTTACAGTTCAATCATAAGCGTTATCAAATTATTAGAGTGGACCTGTTGATTCCATGTGGCTTTCTCAAAATTCCTAATTCTTTTCCTTTTGAAGTAAAATTTTGGAATATATTATAAAAGATTTATGAAATGGACCGACCATAAAATGTATAACCGTTTTTAGTAATCTCTTCTGACAGTCAGCAACTGCAAAACTTTAACCGCCCACCCATTTTAAAGTACACTAACATCCCGAATTAACAATCCTCATGTCCCACAGAATAACGGGCTATAATGGTGGTAATGTGCTTTACTGATTGATAACTCTGGCAGTAATTGTCGCTTTTATTATATTTAGAAATTGTATTTGGTTTACTAATTAATAAAGTGTAGCAGTAATACCTACGATCTGGAAAGTGTATCTGGCTTTACCAAAAAAACAAAGAATGTATATTAGAGCATGTTTAATGCATGTTCCTTAAATTGGGTCATTTAGCGTAAGGTCCCTTAACTTTTAATTAAAAACGTTAAGAGACGTCCCTTAAATAAAGGTTTAAAAGACGTCTCTTAGCGTTTTCAGTTAAAAGATAAGGGACCGTACGCTAAGAAACTTAACTTAAGGGACATGCATTAAACATGCTCTTAAGTTTTAAAAACAAAAATGCAATTGATATAACTATTATAATATATAGTATATATTATATAACGTGTGAGTTCAGAGGCAAAAAAATACTTCATAAATATATATCATTATGTTATTATATTATATTCTTTTAATTTGAAATTACGTATTATAAATTTTTCATTTTTTTCTTTTCAATTATATACAATTAAAAAGTTAATTTATGAATATTTATTTATGTTTTTCTGGTTTTGATTTTTTATTAAAAGATATTTTCCGGATAACAACACAATATTACCTTATTTAAATTAGTCAAATATAAAAATTAGTGAGTTAAATTTAAAAAAAATATATCATAAAATAATGATAATTCATAGAAAACTAATTTAGTATGTTATTTTATTTTAAAATAATAAAAACATGTTCAAATATGAATAGTACAATTAAATCAAACACCCGCACCGGGTGCGGGTTAAGTTCTAGTCATCATTAAAGTATTAAAAACGTTAAGAGACGTCCCTTAAATAAGGGTTTAAGAGACGTCCCTTAGCGTTTTCAGTACTCTACTTCCATTAACTATATTTTTGTTACAGTGGTTCAAAACTATATTTTGTTATCGAACTTTATGGATTTAAACCGATATGGAAACGCAATAACTGTTAAACTAAATTGGTGGATAAATCATCATTAAAGTATTACTGAAACTTTGTAAAGGTCAAGAGCGCACGGAAAACAATAGATGTGCAAGACTCAGTCAAATGTTCCTCTGTCTTTTGGGCTATCACTTTTGCTTTTCGTGTTTATATACTACTCATATTTTGTTAGCCACTACCGTAAATAAGTTTTATTTATTACTGTTGTCTTATCTTTGTCCCTTTGTGCATCAACAATAGAAAGTTTTCCTCCAAAAGTTCATTTTCAGACAGAACTGTGTGATTCTTTATTAATGTTCCAGTTGAGTTTCATCTGTCCCAGACCCGGTCCGAGATCACGGATCAAGTCAAGAAAAAACCTAATATAAATTGGATTCAAAGGTCCATTAGAGCAACAAAGGCTTATCAAGGTTTCAGGTCACATCGGATTTTCCAAGGTCGGGAGCGTCAAAGTTAAAAATGAGAAAATCTAAAGTCTTTAAAACCACGATAAAGAAAAAAGATTCATACCGAAAAAAGTACCTCCATTACGATTCGCCGGAGAAGATCTATAAAAAGAGAAAGAGAAACCAATAAAGGGGGTATGATTTCTCCATAACTAACTTATACTCTAATTTCATTTGATTCTCAATTGTCAAAACATGCTTTTGTATTCATATTCAAAAAATTAATAAACATCAATTTTCCATAATCATTTAACATCCATTCTTTCTATTTTAAGCTTATTTGTTCGTCAAGTTCAATCGATTTGGAAATTCTATTTCTGAGTAAATTTAGAATTCGTCATTTGGCACTAGAGGGAGGGGAAAATTATACTTTACACATCCCGAAAAAAATACCTTCATTACGATTCGCCGTAAAAAAATCTATAAAAAGAGGAAGAGAAACCAAGAAAGGGAGATCCGAATTCTTCATAGCTAACTTATACTCTAATTTCATTTGATTCTCAATTGTCAAAACATGCTTTTGTATTCATATTCAAAAATCAATAAACATCCATTTTCCATAATCATTTAACATCCATTCTTTCTATTTTAAGCTTATTTGTTTGTCAAGTTCAATCGATTTGGAAATTCTATTTATGAGTAAATTTAGAATTCATCATTTGGCACATTTAGCACTAGAGGGAGGAGAAAATTATATTTTACACATTCCTATAAAACTGACGTGAAATCACATATCACATATCATAATGGCCGCTACCAACACTAACAACGCCGCCCTTAACAGATCCAACCAACCGATTTGACAAAATAAAACAAGTATATGAGATCAAAAAGATATTTTTTACATTTTTCTTAAAAAGAAGAATTAAATGGAAATTTAATTAAATAATAATAGTCAAATATTGATTATAAAATATTATATTTAATTAACAATTGAAAACACATTAATTATATGTTGATTTTTTTGAACCCGGATCACTGATTTACTGGTTTTAGCTGGTTTTACAAGGTTTTTCAAATTTGGGTTTTAAACCAAACTGGACTCGGTTTCTTCAACGAGTCACGGTCGGACCGCTTCAACTGGCTGGTATGGTCCAGTTTTCAAAACACTATGAAATACACAACCAATATTGTGAAAACCGGACAAGACCGTCCGATCGAATCAGTCTAACCGTGACTTGTTACAGAAACCAAGTCCAATTTGGTTTAAACCCCGAATTTGAGAAAAAAATCGATAAATTCGGTTTAAAACCGGTAAAACTGGGTTAACTTCAAAAACTGGTTCTAAAAAGACATATAACTAATGTGTTTTCAACTACTATTAAAATTTAAAATTTCATAATCAATATTTGATTATGACTATTTATTTGTTTTCTATTTCATTCAATTTTCTTAAATAAAATCTATTTTTATTTGGTCACATTCATAATATCTGAGTTGGACAGTCAATTATATATTTTTCTATCAATTTTAATTTATATAGTATTCATTTGTTTACTATATATATAATTAGAGTTATGTTTACTGTTTATTTTTTTGTTAATAATAAACAACAAAAACCATATCACACGTAAAACTAACTTTTAGGTATACATATAGTTATATATATTTAGTTAAACATTGAACTGGTCTAACCAATACACCGAGTCATTGTCTGATCCGTTTTCAAAAAACATTGTAGACAACACAATTATGCTCATTTGTGTAGAAGGTAAATTGAAAAGGAAATAATATACTGAAGCAGAAAAAAATAGCAATTACTCACCGAAAAGAAAAGAAAAGAAAAAGCAAACGAGAAGAGAGAAGAACAAGTCTTTGGTTCCACAACCCGACAAAGACATGTCTTCCATATAATAGACTTTTTGCTCTCTGGTCAAAAGAAATCCCCAAAACCCTTCTCCAAAATTCATTTCTCTTCCTCCAGAAAGATTCTCTCTTTCTTCCTCAGAAAGATTCGCAAATCTCTTACTTGTTTCCCGTTTTAAATGGCGCCGGTGACGGAGCATCAAGGGTCGTTCCTAAGTCGAATCAGCCGCCGCAATCAAATCGTGTCCATGGACGTCAACCATGACCAAGAACTCAAAGAACTCGAAGACTTCCAGAAACACGTTGCTCAACTGTTCACGGAGTTACTATCTCCGTCAGACCCGATTCTCTCGATCCAGTGGCTACGGAAGCTTCTCGATGCTTTCATGTCTTGCGAATCGGAGTTTCAATCGGTGCTAACCGCAAACCCGGCTCATATCTCTAAACCGCTCGTACCGGAGACGCTTGACCGGATCGTTAAGGCCCTTGATATCTGTACAGCTGTAGTCAACGGCGTTGACTCAGTCAGACAAAGCCAGCGTCTCGCTGAGATTGCCGTCACGGCGTTGAAACAGCATCCGTTAAGTGACGGAAGCGTTAGGAGAGCTAAACGTGCTCTCACAAGCCTCCTCGCCGCTGCTTTAAACGCGGATAAAAGCAGCGGTAGGAGGGCGACGACGACCGAGCAGTCGTCGTCGTTTGGCCGTGGCGGCGGCGGAGGAGGAGGAGGAGGATATGTGAGCAAGAACTGGTCGGCCTCGAAGCAGATTCAAGCGATGACGGCGAATCTTGTACTGCCACGTGGCGGAGAAGCGTCTCCGATGTTTATAATGAGTAGTGTGATGGTAATGGTGATGTGGACTCTAGTTGCGGCGGTTCCTTGTCAGACAAGTAACGGTTTAACGGTTCATTTGTTGTTGCCGAAGCATCAGGTTTGGGCTAGCGCGGCGGCGAGCATCCAGGAGAGGATCGGAGAAGAGCTGAAACGGAAGGAGAAGCGTTGTGGTGGAGGAGGATTGATGGAGGAGATGCAGAGGATGGAGAGGGTTGGGTTGAAGCTGATGGAGTTCACTGATGGGTTTAGGTTTGATGGAGAGGAGGAAGTGAAGGCGGAAGTGGAGGAGCTGGAGGAGATTTGTAGGAAGATGGAAGATGGGCTTGAAGGTTTACAGAGACAAGTTAGAGAAGTGTTTCATAGGTTGGTGAAAAGCAGAAGTGAGATTCTTGAAGCTATTGATCATTTGTAATATCTAAGATACCTAGAGTAAAGAAGATAGGGTGCGATTGATTGTGTTTTATTTAATGATAATCTTTTTAATGTATATAATCTACAATTGGTATAGATATGGCCATGTTGATTGATGTTCATTCGTTTGTTGTAGAATCCTGCGACAGGTCACAGCGACCAATTGTACACACCATGTTCTTTTGTTGTTTGTATTGTTCTAAAGACTGAAAAACTCTGCTGTGACTACACAGTTTGATTTATTTTTTTCAAATTCGCCAAGTGTTTTGCAGAAAGAAGTCAAATAACCGTATCCTTTCTAGTCTTTTCGCTCACTAAGCCTTCACACAAAATGGAGTTATGAATATTGTTTTACGGTTAAGTACAATGAATAGCCTTCTTAAGTACAGACTTCTACGACAAATGGTAACCTTTGTATTCTGTAGAGAATTTGAGAAGAGAAGCAAAAACACTTGTATTCAGTAGAGAATTTGAGAAGAGATGCAAAAACACTGATGAAATATTACAAGTGGGTCAATGGGCTTTACTCAGCCCAGTATAGTTTTTGTTCCACCATTGAGCTTACCCTTTTTGGGTCATGGCCTGATACATTAGTTTTGAGGAAATAGATTGTTTCGTTTTTCTTCTTTGATATTAAATTAAGGTTGCTTTATAAAAAGAAATTAATTATCAGCATAACTTTTCTTTCCTATATATTTTCCCAGTGAAATATTTTTTCCATTTTATTCATTTTTCAAACTTTTTAATGTTTTTTCAGTTAACTAGGTGATTACCCGCGCGCATGCGCGGGGTGAAACGTATATATTAATAACTATTAAATATCAACTTTTATCGTCCAAACTATGTCATAAGTCTCCAAACATATGATCATGGACCGTCAATATAAAGTTGATTATAAGGTCATGTTTGTTGATATTTTTTAAACCTATATAATTTACATTGAGCTTCAATAATATTATCTAATTGTTATAGTTCACCATCTCACTTCGATATGAAGAATCGTAATTTTAAAATGATATGATTAAATAACATTAGAGATACGTGCTTGCGCCGAATAAACATTAATTATGTATACAAATTATTTATAAATATTATTATTTATTTTTGTTAATTTACATATTATACAATAATAAATATATTGAATAATTGAGTTGATAAAAATCAAAATAAATCATTTACTTATAAAATTAAATGATATTGACATAGATATATATTATATAATATGAATATTTATTTATTGAAATTTGGTACTCATATGATTTTATTAACATTTTTATATTTGCTATAACAAAAATAATATTTTTACTAATATGAATATTTATTTACCGGGCTTCCAACTCAATTTAAATTTTGAAATTAACATTTTATGTATTTTTAATATGATATATATATTAATTTAAATGATATTGAAATAAATAAATATATATATATATATATATATATATATATATATAATTTGAATATATATACTAAATAAGATTTAATATTTATATGATTTTTTGATCATTTTTATCTTGTTACAATAAAAAAATTAAACCATTAATCAAAAAATTTCAACATAGATTTTTAGCAGTCTTGATAATTTATATTAAACAAACTCAAAATATAGCATATAAGTAAAAAAAAAATTTTATTACATACTTATGTGATTGTTAAATTTCTTTTAAAAATGTAAAATTGAAAAAATGATGGAAGATACATAAATTGTTATCAGATCGTATATTAATATGTTGTAATAACATGTGACTATCGAAATATGTTGTAATCAAACGTGGCTACCAAGATATGTTGTAATGTTCCATATAAGTATATAATTAATATATATGTATTTTATATGATATATATTTTAATTTAAACAATATTAAAATACATATATATATTATTTAATCTGAATATATATATATTAAATAAAACTTCATATTCATATGATTTTATGATTACTTGTATATTTCTATAACAAAACATTAATTATGGAAAAAGTACTAATACTTTTGGAATTATGCATCAATTATTTTTGTATCTTTTTCCATATTTCTATTGTTCTCATAAAATTTTCATTGTAAGGATTTTAACTGTTTTAATAATTTATAGTCGTTTTGAAAAATTCAAAATATAATATATAATAAAAAATCTAGATTTTTTATTACATGGTTAATATGATGTTTAATATTTTTAATAACATAAATTAAACAAAATTGATGAAGGATATAAAAATATTAACAAATATTTATTATGCAAAACATTAATTGTCACATATATGTTAATCATATTAGATAATTCCGTAGCTATTATTTAAGAAAAGAATGTAAAATATCCTTTTATCGACTACTAATCAATATGCATGTTAATTTAATAAAAGTATAATTTATATTTTGAAAGACCAACTATATATATATATATATATAATTTGAATATATATTAAATGAGATTTAATATTTATATGATTTTATGATTATTTGTATCTTGTTACAATAAAAAAGTTAAAGCATTGATAAAAAAAATTCAACGTAGATTTTTAGAAGTATTAGTAATTTATATTAAACAAACTCAAAATATAGCATACAAGTAAAAATCTTATTTTTTATTAAATACTTATGTGATTGTTAAATTTATTTTAAGAATATAAAATTGAAAAAATGATGGAAAATACATAAATTGTTATCAGATCGTATATTAATATGTTGTAATGACATGTGACTATCGAAATATGTTGTAATCAAACGTGGCTACCAAGATATGTTGTAATATTCCATCTAAGTATATAATTAACATATATGATATATAGTTTGATTTAAACAATATTAAAGTACATATGTATATAAATTTAATCTGAATATCTGTTAAATGAAACTTTATATTCATATGATTATTTGTATCTTTTTATAACAAAACATTAATTATGGAAAAGTACTAATAGTTTTGGAATTATGCATCAGTTAGTTTTGTATCTTTTTCTATATTTTCATTGTTCTCAGAAAATTTTCATTGCAAAGATTTTAAAGGTTTTAATAATTTATAGTCGTTTTAAAAAATTCAAAATATAACATATAAGAAAAAAATCTAGATTTTTATTACATAATTAATTTGATTGTTTAATATTTTTAATAAAATAAATTAAACAAAATGATGAAGGATACAAAAAATATTATCAAATCTATATTATTCAAAACATTAATTGTCACATATATGCTAATTATATTAGGTAATTCCGTAGCTTTTATTTAAGGAAAGAATGTAAAGTATATTTTTATGCACTACTAATCAATATGCATGTTAATTTAATAAAAGTATAATCTATATTTAGATGGACCAACTTTTTCCTAAAGATTCTGAAAGTCATTTGATCAAGCAAAATACACATTTTGTTGATTTTAGACAGGCCAACCGAGATTACCATCCTCGTGAAGCTTTGTTCATTGACTGAACCATATCCGAGATGTTGGAGCTGAGGTTGGAAAGTAACAATCTCAGCTAGGCAGAGACCTGAAGCAAGGTTAGGGAGTCTGGTGGCTCTGGGGGTGGAAGTGGCTCCAGCAGGCACAAATCCCAGATGTGATGAACATTTTTTGTTGGCACCGACGGGAACGAAAGCAAGAGAAGTGGAGGAGACAAGGCCGTCGGTGACCTGAGACTGGAAACCCTAAACGGAGTAAGATTCAGAGTTTTCGTTACAGATCTTCCCGGCACGAGAGAGGGTTCTTTGGATCTATAAAGAGATCCCAAAGGAAAGGCACCATTGGAGTGTATGAATCCGGATGCGCTGGAGAGTAACCGCCATATGACACCAGTTCTGGAGCATAAGATTACAGATCCGACGGTTGTGAAGTATCTGAGCCTGAGATCCGATCGCGCTAGTAAAGAGAGATTGCTCGGCTGCAACAGTTGACACTTCTCATGGAAGAGAGAACACAAAACTGTTGGGGACACCAGATAGAACGATGAGCACATGAGAAGGTGAACAGACTCGCTTGAAGAAGCCATGGAAGCGGAGCTGTGACAGTGGAAAAGATCTCGACGGGGCAGAAGGCTACCGATGGAAGAAGAAACACAAATTCTCGGAAAAACTAAAAACGAGCAGAGATGATGAAGCGTTGCACAGATCCAGAAGGAGCCCAGGTCAGAGACGTGGCCCCAGAGACTGAGTTTCATCGTGAAACTCACCGGCGGCTGTCTCGGGACCTGGGCCTGAGAGGTTTTGCTTGAGGGCGAACTCCTTGGATGGTGTAATTAAATTCCCTTGGTTGAAGAAGAACGTTTATTTATAGATTATTTGACATATTTATAGATTATTTAACATGTCACTTTTGTTCTCTCTCTAGAGTGGGATCTTGTTATTTATCTTTCTCCCTTGTTCTTTTAATTTTTACTTTTAAAAATGTTTTAAAACCCGAACCATACATTAACTCGGTAAAGTGATTGAGTCAATGGTCGGACCAGTCCAACTGGTTGAACTAATGTTTTTTTAATTAATTCAAAATATAAATATAAATTCATATATTAATTTATATATTTTATCAGTATTATAATTATAAAATAATATAAATATTGTAATATGATATAATTAAGTAATTATTTTAAACTAATGTTGAAATTTATACCAAATTGTTGAATTTTCTTTTTTTACTTCATTTTTTTTTTAAATTGGATTTTGATGTTGAACGGTTCATCGGTTTTGAGAGTTTTACCAGTTTTGATTGTTTTATTCAAACCGGTTGTTAGAGCAGTGTGGAACCGTAAGATAGGAAAGTTACGATTTGATCTACCGGTCAGATTTTCAAAACATTGCTTTTAAATTTAAAAATGATGTTTGACCTTCACTAGCTTTTTTGGTGTTTGACCTTTCAAGTAGTTCATTTTTTTTCATTAAAATAACTTTTAATAAATCTTAAAGGAGTGGTTGTAATGCAATATAAATATTTAAAATATTTTTATCTGTGAAATCATTTTGATTTATTGGTTTGAATATATATAAAATTATCGTATGTGTATATATATTTAACAATATATTTTGTTTAAGTTAAATACTGATATAAATTTCAGTATACAGAAATTATCATACTATCATATATATTTACATTATACATTTATTTTTTGATATAAAATAAAAATATTAAAAACTAGTTTCCACTACTCTCCAACTAATCTCTAATTTTTTTTCATAACTTGTTAGGTACGAACTCACCGTCCGATTCAGCCTAGGGAGATCTTGAACATGGAGTCGGGAGTCTAATGCTTATGCACGTAAGCATGTAAATAATATAGTCTAAATAACTTTATTTAAAAAGAAAAAAAATATTTTTGAACAAAGGAACAGTGAACATTTTTATTGAAAACAAATCCACTGACAATTTAGTAAAACAATTTCACAAACGTGAAAATTATTCAAAAATTACATTTTGACCACATAAGCAAATACACACTTGGAAATTGTAAACACCCAACATAGTAGAAAAAACAAAAACATCCAAGATAACAAAATAAAAAAAAAACAAAAGAAGTGCTTTCAGTTAACCACTGAACATTTTCTTCGGATCTCTCCATCCGACCCGGTTTTCACTCCAATCCTTCCCATTTTCTCCATTGACTTCCCGAATTCGACAAAGAAGTCTTGCACCGATCCTCCGGCGAAGCGTCTGACCTGAGCCAACGCCGTGGGATCCATAGTCAACGCCGCGTCAGACTCAAAAAGCCCACGGCGTTTCAAGACGAGCGTGTAGTAGCTAAGATCAAAGGTGTTTCTACTACCAGGATCCATTTCAACCTGTGTCGTATTGTCGGCAATAGATAAACATTTCCGTGACTTGAGATTGTCGGCATATTCGCTGTCGAGCGACGGATCTTGGTCTCCTACGCCGGTAAAGTTGAAGAGACGGTTCGAGAAAGAGGAGCAATGAGACACTCCGATTGTGTGCGCGCCTAAAACATTTTAAATACCATCAAAAACGGCGTCGTTTAAACCACAATAATTTTATCTGAAAATTACTAAACCGAACCGGGAAAGTCTATTTTCTTACCGGATAACAAGACGAGGTCTTTCACATCAAGTCCCTGGTTTCCAAAGAGGGTAATAAGAGTAGTGAAGTTTCCAAAAGGAGGAGGAATATTGTTCAAAGCCTCGGTAGCATTTGAGATCCGTCCGTCTCTGCGTCCTGTCGGAACGTTCCATGTCGGTCCACCCTAAATGAAAAATAACCAAGACCGGTTTGTTTTGGTTTGTGGAGTTAAATTGGATAAAAAGAGATGAGTTTAGTACTTAATTAGTATACTTACAATGGCAGCAACAGAGTCTCTAGTAGCGAGAGTGATGATATCGGCGCATGAGACGACTCCAGGACACTTCCGCTCCAGAACAGTCTTCACTAAATCGATAAAGTCGAAACCTCTAACGGTTAGATTTGGAGGAGAAACCTTCTCCACTTGTTGGTTGCTCGATGTCGCGTTGATCAAGATCGAACCATCACAACCCTATACATATACCAAATTACGTTTACGTATGTCTTTATGTATCATACGTATATATGAAGAAATATACGTTTTTGCATATACTATGTATGTCATACGCAGATTTTAGTTTAGTGGTTTTGCCGTTTAGGAAAATTGTTTACACGTTGACAGTAGGTATGATAATATGAACTAAAATTTGTAAGCTAATATGTATATAATTTATAATTTATGAATTTATGATTGGAAAAAGTGAAGAATACATACCCGAACAAAGCAATCATGGAAATGCATCCTAATAAGACCAGCAGCCAAAGATGGTACATTACGGATATGCTGGTTGACAACAGCTTGTACGATCTTCTCTGCGTTAGGGCAAGTTTTATCGTAGAACCCTAGCTTCAGTTGAGCTTCTGAAAAGCTCACAAGCCCTAGAATCACAAGAATCGTCACAACAACCAACTCGAATCTCGCCATTTTGTTTTATGAGACACTTGTAGAGAATTTGACTCGACAATGGTTTGAGAATAAGTGTTTTCAAGTTAGGATTATATATACTGTTGGTCGTGAAAGGATAAAGCAATGACAAGAAGAAAACAAGAGGAAAAAGCTAACTAACATGTTGCGTTTATTCCTATTCATGTTAAATTCCAGTTATCATCATATAATTATTATGGCCTTGTCCTTTCTTTTTGTTTACTATCACTCTTACTATTTTTATTGTATTTTATTATAAATACGGTTTAGTTATGGTGTGCAAATGTAGCTGTTAAATGAGTTATCATCTTGGTTTACCAAATTGACTTGAACAAGAATTGGAATCCTAGGTTGGACATAATTCTCTTTTTCTTAACATTGGTGCATTATTATATAATTTTTATTACAAATAATGATAAACTATATGCAACATATACGATATTGATGAACAACTAAACGGATAATTTCAAGACGAAGCTTTCTCTCTCAACATTTGGATTGACAAACGGTTTTGTATATACGACATTTTTGATGGATAGACTCTGGCCTCTATTGTTACAGCCCTTGTTCGGAAACTCGCTAGGCGCTACGCGTGCGGTCGGATAGAGCCTAGCGCTGAATCAACTAATCGAAAATTATGCGGAGATTAATCGTGGAGTAATTTTTAAGATTTTATATATCTATATAGTGTTATCTATAAAATATGTGCCCAAGTAGCACTAGCGATACGTTGGTGTAGTGGTAATTGGCTAAACTTAGATCTCCGCAAACCCCGGTTCGAATGTAAGACGCCTCATATTATTAATTTTTCGATTTTTAGGTTAAAAGAACAGAGAAATGACCAATATAACCTTATCTTCAACTGCTAATTTCTTTTTGCAGAGTTACAGCAGCCGCCATGCTTTTATCCCGATTTTCTTTTTTTTTTCTTAGTCAAAACACATGAACCCAACTTTTTTTATGAGCTTAGTACAATATATTACATTTAACCAAAACTCTAACACTACAAATCACGAAACCGTTGAGGCAATGAACAAAAGATATATGAAGGGCTTGGCTATTAAGGAGATGGGGAACACGTCGGAGATTCGATGGAACCACCGGTTGGAAACGAAAACGGCGACGGCACCGACCAAAGAGAGAAAAGAGCAGATGCCAAAGAATTAGATTTTGATTACTCGGATTTAGACACCGCTTTTCCTTATTCTACAGTATATGCGGGAGTTATACGTTTTACTGTTCAAACCAACCGAATCAATGATAATCGCCACGCTCATCACACGAGTAGCGCTTATGCGGCCGTAGAATCGGGTAAGCGGCCGAGTTTTTGAACAAAGGTTACAACATATGATTAGCAGAATGATATAGAAGCAGTATGCTGCAAAAGCTGTATGCTTTCATTAAAGTTTTTAATAAATTGATTGGTACAGCATTAGCAGTATACAATTTAAAAAATTATCATAGAAGTTAGTGTATAATATATTTATTTTAAAATAATATCTATATGTACTTTATTAATAATCTATTTGTTATTACAAATAAAAAACTCATTTTAAATTATATTATATTTTATATGTGAAATATTATTATTTACAAAAATGTAAAATTTATGTTAAAATATTTAATTCTATATGGATATAACATAATTTTAATATTATAAAATAAAAGAACAAAATATAAATAAATAAATTATAAAATTTCTATATAAATTATCAATATTTATTTATAGAGTAGTAAATGATTCATATATAAAATTATTATAAAAATTAATATATGATATATAATTTATTTATTAGTGTCTAAATAATATATACATATTTCCATATAAATAAATATATATTATTTTATGCTTGTTTTTAAAAATAATGAATGATATGTGTAATTATATAAATTATATTATACTTTAAATGTGAAATATTGTTCTTTTAAAAAGTAAAAAATATTTAACTGCAAGTTTTATTTTTAAAAATATAAATTTATATTGTTTTATTAAAAAAAATTATATTAAAAATAAAAATAAGTCAATTATATATAATTATTTTTTAATTTTTATATATTCTAAATGCAAATGCTTTTCCAAAAGCTTCATATGAAAGCATTGAGCCTAGAGCATTTGGAGAGCATTAGCATTTAGTAAATGCTCTTCTAAATGCTTATGAGATAAATGTTGATTGGATAATAGAGAGCATAATGCTTATGCTAATGCTCTCCGCAGCACACGATTACAACGAATGATTCTACTTACAATACTCGGAAACCTCTGATAAACTTGTATCAATCCTACAATTTGTAAGAAACTGCATCTTCTGGAAATGGAAACCCAAATATGGTGTATAATCATTCAAGCCTTGACCAGTAAACTACAATGCTTCTAAAATGTTAAACGTAATTCAAACCAACATTTTAATAAGAATTATTAATGCCATTTATCTTTTTTTAAGAAGTTATGTTGGGCTTTTAAGCTTATGATCAACTTTATATTACACGATAAATATGATATTGTATATTTTGAAACTAAAAAACAAATATGCATAGATTTATTTTGGATTTATTTTCCAAAATTTTATATTAATCAAAGTTGGACATTCTATTATATATTAAACTTATTTGTTTAACTTCTCGTGTATAATTTGGATTGAGATCTCACAAGTTAAACAAATATTATAAAATAATTAAATGGCTTTAATTTATAATATACCGTCTTTGCCACAAATTTAAACTTAATATTTGATATATATGGAAGAATTTATTATTCTTATATATTCATGCTGGATTGAAGATGAAATGTGCATACTTATTCTCTTTCCTTTTCGTATACATAAATAGGATTTTAAGTTTTACTCCTATATATTCTTTTTGCTATTTTTTCGTATTTATTCAACTTTTTTGAATGAAATCATTTATTCAACTTGGCTTGCTATTATATCTAAATAAAATAAAAACTTGGCATGCTAGGGGCACTACAAAAATTCCAAAGCTAAATAATACTCTAGAATTATTTTCTTTTGCTTGATGTTCACTATTTCTTATTAATTTGTTGTAACAGGACACCACGACAAATTAACAAGACAACATGTTTTGTTGTAAAACGTTCGTCGTAATTTATGATTCGTAGTAACTTTGTTGTAAAGTTTACGACGAAACAAATTCAATATAATAGAAAAGAGAAATTTTTGTCTCCATATCTTAGTAATGTGACGTCGTAAACGCCTCGTACCGCTTCCTTGTAAAGTAGCCATTAAATAATTTTATCATTTACCACAAATTAACATGGAAGACAATATTAAGTCCTTGTAATACTTTACGACGAATTCACATGTATTTTCATGTAAATTCTTTGTAAAGTTTACGAGTAATTAACAAGTTCTTCCTTGTAAATTCCTTGTATATTTTATGAAGATTTTACATCGAATTAAATAGTTAAATTATAAAATTAAAATATTAACAAAATTATACAAAAATATTAGCTTTAAAATATGAATATATATATATATATATATAAGTCATAAAATAATATTTAAGTTTATAATACAAGATAAAACATTTAAAAACAAACGCTAAGCTAAGGGAAGCCGACGTCGTTTGTTGGAGGCGTCGTTTCCTCCCAGAGAGTCTCGAGCTACGTCCACATGATCTGAGTGAGGCGCTTGCCCCCTGAGAGTCTAACGTCTCAGGTCCAACGCTCTCTGCAGAAGCGGGTTTCCAACCGCCATAACGTCGAGAAGATCCTCTAGAGATTGTAAGCGAACTTGGTGGTCATCCACTTTAGCCTGCAGCCAAGCATTATCTTCATCCTGTCTCAAGGAGTAGGAAAAAGTCACCTTTGGTATTGTCGCTGACGAATCTTATTCCCACTGCCCCCCCCCCTCCGTCTTTCTTGGAACCACCTTAAAAAAAAGAAACGTATTAATTTAATTAATTTTATAAAAAATAATTAAAAAAAAAAAAAAAACTCTAAAGACCTCTTTGAAGATCATGTCCACCTTCTGTGTAGAAAATTTGACGAGTAATCCATCGGTAGACTCCTGGGTTAGCTGCGTCTCGCGCTTTTCAACCCGAGCAGCCATGGTCGAAAAAGAGCTTCTCCGACCATGGTCCACAAAATCCCCGCTCGATGTCTAATAAGTGATCTTGAATAGATCAGATAGAGATGGCATGACTCAGGGCTTCGTAGCCTACAAGGATCGGAAGTAAAATTATTATTTTATAAAATAAAAAATGAAACTAAATATCAAAATTAATAAAATTTACAACTTGTAGACGGACCCCGGCTTGAGGGTTTTGCCCGGATGTATGAAGCATGGGCAAGTGACCATCCACATCCTTCATCCTACGGAAAGTGGAGAAATTGTTGGCTTTACGGATCAATTCGGGTAGCTTCTAAAAGGTGATGAGGCCATCCCATATTTCATTCGTAATCTTGGTGGGTTTCACATCATATATGTAGTACTCCCACTTGTCTTTTCAATCTGATACGGTGTTGCAAAGACGGACCTTTTCTCTAGCAACAAATTTCGCCTTCATCCTCTCGTTGATTGCTAAGGACCAGTGGCACCTTTGCTGAAGCAAACAAAAATAAAATGAATTAAAATAAATTAAAATATATAAGTTATTATTAAAGATAAAAAATGGAAGACTTATCTCTCTCTCTTAATTCTCTGCAACTTCTCTCTAGAACCTTCACTCAAAGATCTCTGTTCCGGTGGCTGGTGGCTTTTCGCCGCCGGTCGCCATACTTTTTTTTGTTTTTTTGTTTGTATCATACTTCTCTTCCGTTTTAATCGGATCTAAAATTCGCTAGGCGATTTGTGTAATATCGTTTGACGATTTTGGTGTGTACTTCAAACCAATATCGAGCTGATCTTCTTGTTTATCTCTACTTCTTATTTTGGTTTGATAAAATAATTATGATCTTGTGATCAGAGTACCCTCTATACCTTTTCAATTAAAATTCTGGCGGCTATGTCCATTGTTCTTCTCGTTGTCATCTAAACTGGGTTTCTTCAGATGATTATAAATCTTCATGCTTTACGGTCAATATATTGGGCTTGGCATGGAGTATTTCGTCGGTTGTAAACCGAGAGGATAGGAGATTTTTGATGGAGCTGAGATTAGACTAAGAAGAGTTGGGGTCTTATGGAGATGTCTCAACAAATGGTTTACATCTCTTTCCTACAAACTCTCTCGAATTAAATGAAGATGGTAATTGAAGAACGTGGCCATATGCTTAGGCGATTCACAATAGAGGGTAGTTTCAGAGGTATTACAGTTTGTAGGTGTTGGCAAATTAGAAACGCTGATGATCTGGAACGACGGAGACTACACCGACGGACGGCAAGCTCGGAGCTCGGTGGAAGACGCTATAAGAGGTTACCAGAAGCTACCACGTGGTCCTGCTTTTAATCGGTGGAAGACAGATGGACACTTTAGGTTTTCTTACCGATCAAGCTTAATTTTATGGGCCTTTGTACAAATTAAATACCTCTGTATGTAGTCTATTGGGCTTTATAAAATGAAATATGTTGACAAAAAAATGGAAAAACTTTACCGCAAAACATTTGAACCACCTTGTTCTAATGTGCTTTTGAGTCATACTCCAGTTCGGATAGACATTGGTGAAATACCCTTTGATCGTGTCAGAAAAGCTCTGTTCGACATAGTTATTAACTTCAAACCTGAAAATAGTATCAACTTGTTAGACAAATACAACAAATATAATTTTAAATTTTAAATTAATAAAATTAAAAAACTTACCAAAAAGTAACATATGGGGTATCGAGGTCCAAAATATTCAAACCTCCTCGTCCAAGCTGAGCAAGAAGATCGTCGACCATATGAGTAATGTAGAGAGCAGATGGAGGGACAAGCAAATCCGGATGCTAAGGTAGGAGGTGCACCATGTGGAGCTGGTGGAGGTGCCTCGTATGGAGGAGGAGGTGGACGCATCAGATGGTGTATCTGCGGTACATAAGGAGGAGGAGTCCGGAAAAATCTCTGAGACGTTTGTGACTCAAGGACCGCCTCCGGATCTGAACTAGATGATGGAGTTGAAGAAGATGTCCTAGCACTGGGGGCAAACATCTCGGAATAAGTGGGTGATCGTCTCCTAAGTACCATCTAAATTAAAGAGTATATATCTAATTAGTTTTAAATTACAGCAATCGAATCATGGAATAAAGTTATGCTTCCTAATCTAACCACCTAAGCTAACTAGCTATTAACTACCTAAACTAAAATTTAAAAAGAAAAAAAAAACACATACCTTAAACTTGCAGAGAGAGGGTAGGGAGGAATACATGAGGATTGCCTCATGAGTGATCCGCAAATATACAAGGGAAAAGGCTTCCTCGTAGGTTCCTCGTAATGTTACGACGAATTACCAGGTCCGTGTTTTCTATTACGACGAATTTACCAGGACACGTGTTTTCAATTACGACGAAAATACTAGGACCCCTATTACAATAAAATTACAAGGGCACGTGTATTACGAGCAATGTACCACGCCCATGTTTTCTATTATGACGAAATTACTAGGAATGTATCTAAAACTCTGAAAATGAAATCCCTAAACCCCAAAGTCACTTATCTATAATATCATATCTCTCTTTTATTCATCATCCCATTTCCCTTAAACCATAAACTCTCCAATTACGTTTCTTTTGTTTGTGATCAGATACAAACTCCAAACCCCAATTAAATCTCCAAAACCCTAAACTTCGATTATATCACTAGACTCTAATTTAATCTCCAAACTCGAATTAAATCTCTAAAACCTGAACTAACAAGTCTTATAATCCAACCGAATAACACACATTCATGAAGTTTTAAACTGATTTATATATTAAAAACAATATTTTACGTGATTCCGAGTCACTTGAGTTTTCATTAATATCAGTACAATGATCATCATCATTTTCATCAAACTCGTCTTCACCTGCTTCATCCGTCATATCATCGGGAAGATTTTCATATTAAGAGTTATCCGGGTCGAGGTGAAGAATATCATCGGTTTGTTGTTCAGGTACCTTGATTTTAGTGTTAGACGCTTCTTTTTGTAAATATGGTTCTTCTCTAGCAACTATTCATCCACGAGGGGTAAGATGCCGCTAACCAAGTTATTCTAAAACCTCTAAGGCAAGGGTATGGAATGAAGCTAGTTTGGTCGGCTAGAGAAGCTAAGATGAAAGACTCAATTTTGTTGTATCTTCTTTCAGAATTGACATCGACAACACCAAATTTGTTTAACCGAATACCCCTATCACAACAGGGTTGAACTAGTCACATTTGAAGAGGACGCACTTAAGCTTCAGTAACCCCATAAATTTAACTTCAACCGAAAAAGTCGGTTCACGTGTCGTAGTTACTTGTTGCATGCCGTTTTCCATACTCGTATGCCTGAAAGGTAAAACCTCGTATGAAGTACATATGTGATGTGGTCACCTTTGTTACTAGACCTTCGACCAAATCGTGAAACCATACATGGTAGTATGGATTATTATAATCAACCTACAAAAAGTAATAAATTTAGAAATGGATATTAGACTAAAGTGTTTACCTCTTGACAAACTTCAATAGTTGAGTAATCATATAAAGTACATGAGTCTTTAAGCAATTGACAAATTGTTGATCTTTCCATTTCTCCATCTCAGTTGCAGATATTTCTGGTATTGCTTTTTCAACTTGCGTAACAAACAAGCTGCAAAAAATCACAATTTATAATTAACATATACATTGCACAAAGCTTCAATATATGATAAACACAATATATATATATATATATATATATATACCTTTAAAATGACCGCGTCACGCATCCTAGCAGTTGTGCAGAATATAAGTGTCGGCACTATGCTTATCCTCTTCACTAGACCACCAAAATTCTTTCAGTTTACCACCAAACCATCAAATTTAGCATAAAATATGAGGAACACCGTCAACTGTATATGTTGGCACATATCCACCCTCATCATATCTTCTAGGAACTTCATGGTACAAACTGCTGGTGCGAAGTAGTATTATGTCAACTGCGATGTTTTTGCTGTCAAACTCCCATCAACTATTCACCCTTCCACCTCTGCGGAATGTTTTTCTTTCCCTTTCAAATATTTCATGGAGCGCTCATACGGATATATCTATCTGTAATGCACGGGTCAAGGAAACAATGCCTTATTCGGGAGGTGGACAACTAAATGTATCATGATGTCAAAAATGCATGAGGAAATGTCTTCTCTAGGTTGCAGATTTAAATCTGAATATTTTCATGAATTTGTTGGATGACATCTTCTTCGAACGTATGTATGCTCAGGTCCATGAAGAATGCTTCAATGGTTGTATATTTCAAAAATAATCCCATATCATAATATATCATGAAATAAATTATTATTTAATCAAAATATTTACATGTAAATGTTTCATGTACATTTGTTGGAAGCAGCTCGGCAAAAGCGAATGGAAGTAGTCATTGCATAAACAGATGAAAATCATGACTTTTTATTCCTGAGAAATTTTGACCTTGTTCAACACATCTTGAGAGGTTTAGAACCTAACCAACGGGGAACTTCACTTCTGATGCCATCCAGTTGCACAAAGTCATATTTTCTTCTGATGACAACCGAAAGATTAGAACTGCAACTCACTTCTTGAGCAAATATCAGGTAAGTCCAACCTTGACTTTTTGTTGTCTTTTGTCTTCCCTTAAATGTTCAGTATTGGATTCATGATGTTGTCAAAAATGTTCTTCTGTATATGCATCACATCGAGGTTGTCTCGCAAAATAAGATCCTTCCAGTAAGACAACTTCCAAAATATACTCTTCTTATACCAATTGTGAGCGACCCCATACCCATCAGAGCTCCATAGTGATCAATTTGCTGTTTGATTTGTTCTCCACTTAAATATTGAGGAGGAGTATCTCTGGCAACTCTTTTGTACCTCAATAATGTCTTGTTTCTTCGGTATGGATGGATAAGGGGAAGAAATCGACGATGACAATCAAACCAACATGTATGCCTACCATTCTTCAGTTGAAGAACATTTTTCATTCCAAGATAATATGGACAAGATAATCTTCCCTATGTTGTCCATCCAAACAACATCATGTAAGCAGGAAAGTCACTTATTGTCCATAGCAAATTGCTCGCATCATAAAATTGTTTTTCATGGAACAAGAATACGTCTTGGCCCTTGTTGACCACAAATCCCTCAGCTCTTGTATCAATGGTTGAAGAAAAATATCTAGAGACCATTTTGGATGCTTCAGTGCATGGACTAATATGCTCAAGAATAGAAGTTCTTGTTCCATGTAGATCTCCGGTGGTAGGTTGTATGGCGTAAGAATGACTATCCACAAAGAATATTGTCTTCTAGACATTTCAAATGGACTAAATTCATCTATGCATAACTCAAGATAGACATTCTGAGTATTTCTAGTGAAATATGGGTGCACTATGTTGAAATATTTTTACGCTCTTGCATCTCGCGGATGAGCGACCTCACCATCCCTCTGGACATGTTCAACATGCCATTTCATCGCTCTAGCAGTCTTCTCACATTGTTATAATCTTTTCAACATGTCTGTAATTGATAGGTACTACATCTTTTGGTACGGTACCCTATTCCTCCCACGTGCTTGCATTTTGAATCATGGCTTCTTGCAAAAACGACACTCTTCTCACTTCTCATCATCTCTCCAGTAGATCATGCAATTGTCGATGCAAACATTTATTATCTCCTAAGGCAATCCAAGACTATAGACCAATTTATGAATCTCATAATAAGATTCAGCTGACACGTTTTTCTGCCAAATACTCTTTAAATAATTTGGCTCATATATCCATGCAATTCTTAGGTAAATTATGATTCATTTTAATATTCATCATCCTACCTGCTATAGACAATTTAGAGAGACATTCTTTATAACCAGTGTAGATTGATTGAATTGCAGTAGCTAACATCTCATAAAACCTTTTTGGCATCTAAGTTACGTTCTTCAGCATTCCCAATTTTATCAACTATTGTTTTAGTGGTTTCAGGTGAAAATGCATTAGTAATCATGTCAAGAACTGTATCATGATCTACCATCTGCTCTTCATGATGATAACTATATTTATTATGCAAATGATTTGGTTCTTGACTATTATCATCATCTTGATATTACTACTAGCTTTTTTTTCACCATAACCCTCTCCATATTGAAACCAAATATAGTACTGTGATGTCAAAAAAAATTGTTTAATAAATGCTTCCATAGAGTTTTATTATAGGAAATTTTTGAATTATTGTACTTCCGATAAGGACATAACATCTTATCACTTTTCTGTGTGATTGGTGTATTGTCCGCCTGGTACATGAATATTTCTAGCGCCCTTAGAAATGCATATGTCACTTTACCGTCAGAATCCTTGTACGTGTACATCCAACTCCATAACTCGTAAATATTTCTATCATCTGATATATTTTTTTCCTTTTTTTCTGTTTGTGTGGTTTGTTGTTACGAGAAGAAACGTATATATAAGAAAATTTTAAATATGGTAAGTGAAGATATAGTAATGGATTTACAAGAAAACAATTTACTAGGCTTTTACAATTCTATAACGTATATTTTACAACAAATTTAGTTTTGTAAAACATATTACAAATATGTCTTCACCAAAAATAACAGTCATATGTTTTGTTGTAAAGTATTAATAACATTACGTGGACTTTACGATGAATTTTCTTATTCGTCGTAAATATTTTGTAAACTTATGTGTTATTAAGATGAAAAGAATTCATTATAATTTTATTATGGTTTTATGACGAAATTATTTCGTTATAAAATTTTGGTAATATACTTTTAAGCTTACGACGAAGAATTTTCGTCATCGTTAGAAACGTGTTTTCTTGTATTCTGGCTGCTATATTATTCTATCTTTTGTTTTTATTTATTTATTAGTCAGCCTAGATAATTCGTGCATGGAATTTAAAGGCTACATCGATGAGAATTTCGATAAATATTTGTTTCTTTAATTAACA
>CAJHQP010007100.1:0-34169 GCA_905132765.1 Moricandia arvensis
CTATCCAGGGCCGTACCAGAAAGTGTTGTTTATTCTCATTGATATCAAAGTCTATATATACAAGTACATAGACCGTCATAGGAATGAGATAGACTCTATCTCTAAGATAGAGATAACAACAACATAGAGATAAATATCAAGTCAACCATAAGATAATTCCTAACAATAAAACAATAATATCTTGTTTCTTTTTAACTAGCTAGCGATAAATACTGATCGAACTAAAAACCCTAAAATTTTCTTGAAAATTATAAAGATGGTCAAATTATGATTGAAAAGAGGTAATGTTGGAAGTCTTAGATTCATAACAGTTGCATTAATAAGATATATATTCAAGTTATCCTCCAAGAGACGTTGATTGGGCCGTAAGAAAACGTTACACTCTGTTACTTTAGCTATCCGCATCTTTTAAAGGCCCAAAGCAATCAAGTCAATCAACTAAAATCCCCAAGAAAAATAATTATTAAATACGACAAAAATCTTTTCAGTTTTGTATTATTAAAAGAGACAGAACAGCAACAGGTTGAGGCTCAAAGGACAAAGCGAGAAGAGAAGAAGAAAACAAACACCGACTTTCACAGAATTCGCAGAGGAGAGATCCCTCCATCGTTTGAATCGAATCTGTTATCTGATATATCGATGCCTTCCCGTAGAAGAACTCTCCTCAAAGTCATCATTCTCGGCGATAGCGGGTCCCTCAACTCTCTCTCTTTCTCTTTCTATGTGTATATGTTGTATGTATTTATGTATGTATGTATCTACTTCTTTAGGGTGATTTAGTGTCTTTCGATCTGAATTGGGCTGATCTCTTAGGCTGTTGACTTCTGTCTGTTCTTTAGTTTCTTTAATTGTATTTGAAATTTCAATTCTCATAGGGAAAATTGTGATGCAGGGTGGGGAAAACCTCTTTGATGAATCAGTATCCTAAACTCTTGTGAATGGGCTTCTAAGTGGAAGCTACAATGCTTTCTTGAGATATGGATTAATATAGTCTCTGAGTTATATAAGATTTTAGTTTTGTGTTCTTGTTTCACTTTAACACCACGTTTTCAGATATGTTAATAAGAAGTTTAGCAACCAGTACAAAGCCACCATTGGTGCTGATTTCTTGACTAAGGAAGTACACTATGAAGACCGCCTTTTCACTTTACAGGTTTGTTCTGTAGCTGCGCTTATTGCACTTTCTTACCACTAGTATGAGTGTGACTCCTAAAGTTGGTTTACTTTATGAGCTTCTGGCTGATCTTTTTGGTCAATCTTTGATTAACTTTTGAAGTAAATTACTGTCACTTCTTCTATCAATGGAAACTTTACTTCTTTGGGATTGTTGTGTATCATTCCAACATTGGAATACTGGTTCTTGATATGATTCTTGAATATCTTTCTTCGGCATTGATCAGACATAGGGAACACACAAAAAGGGTTGTTTTCTAACTGAGTCATTCCTAGATTAAGAATCGATCCTCATTTACTACTGCGCTCTTTGTGTGAATCTCTGCTTAACTTTTCCAAGTTGAATTTCTTTCATTCATCTTGTGATGTTTCATGTCTCTGTGCATTATTACAATAGTGGAATGGTTCATATACAATAGTGGTCTCTAATGTGATTCTTAGATGA
The DNA here is from genome assembly GCA_905132765.1 of Moricandia arvensis. Classification (NCBI taxonomy): domain Eukaryota; kingdom Viridiplantae; phylum Streptophyta; class Magnoliopsida; order Brassicales; family Brassicaceae; genus Moricandia; species Moricandia arvensis. The sequence continues at coordinate 1,619 of CAJHQP010007100.1, forward strand.
GTTTCGTCAGCATGCTCAGACATAGGAGAGAAGACACACACACAAATTGGATTTAACATAATATGTCCTAGATTAATAATCGATCCCCAAGTACTTTGTCTGCTGCTTTCTTTGTTTGACCATAAGATCTAAAGTCTTGAACTCTTAACAGATATGGGACACGGCTGGTCAAGAAAGGTTCCAGAGCCTTGGTGTAGCTTTCTACCGAGGTGCTGATTGCTGTGTACTTGTCTATGATGTCAATTCCGCAAAATCATTTGAGGATCTTAATAACTGGAGGGAAGAGTTTCTGATCCAGGTATGCTTGTAGATTCATACCCTTGATGAAAACCATATTGCTTAAATGTTTGGTTATTGTGATTTTGTTTACAGGCGAGTCCATCTGATCCAGAGAACTTTCCCTTTGTTGTCATTGGTAACAAAATCGATGTAGATGGTGGGAACAGCCGTGTGGTTTCAGAGAAGAAGGCTCGAGCTTGGTGTGCTTCAAAAGGAAACATTCCATACTATGAAACTTCTGCTAAAGAAGGTACCAATGTAGAAGATGCATTCATGTGTATCACTAAGGATGCAATGAAGAGTGGAGAAGCGGAAGAAATGTAAGTTTAAATGCTTTTATAAGTGGATGATGATGGATCAGAAGAGATTGTGTCTTGACACTTTTGTTGATTGTATTTGATGCTTGGTCTTAGGTACGTACCGGACACTATCGATGTCGGAACGAGCAATCCACAGAGGTCAACAGGATGTGAATGCTAAAAAGGATTATTTTACCTTTGATCTCATTCTCTGAGGTTCTACAATCTTGTAAATCTGTTGTTCTGTGGTAAATTATTGAAAATAAAAAACAAACCCTAACGTTATTTACCGTTTTTGTTGTTGTGCAATCTTGTAAAGACTGGATGGTTTGTTTCATTACATCTTAATCCCATTGTAAGGGTACTAGTATTATTTAAGAGTGACTTGTATATTCTTGAAAGTCATTTAGAGGAAAATGACAATAAGTATCCAAAGATAAATACCCCCTTGGCCTTGAGATCAAAAGTAGAGGTAGGTTAAGACTTGCGTTTTGCGTGGGATTATTATTGTATATACGAAATATTTTTAATTGCTATTTTGTTTTTTTTTTCACACTGAACTTTCCATTAACATGAAGGGATTACAAGGGTGGAATGCGCTTTTGAAATACAAGCTTGAGAACATAAAGCCAGCAGAAACATGAGTATCCTCTGGAGCCAAAAGCCATCTGAATTACATGAATTCAATGGAGCCAAGCAAAACTATAAAACCTAGGATCAAGTAAGGACTGTTGGCCCTAGAATCAAATAACTAAATCTTCCAGCAAGCAAATCCAACGAGGATAGAAGGAAGGAAAACGCGCACACCTTTAAACAAACTTATTAAATGGTGGCCTCTGAAACTCTTATACTGCTCTGGAACACACCAAGACGAGCCACGAGTAACTTCAGAGAACCAAACCCAGGAGGAAGAAGACTAACTGACTGATAACTTACGAACCTCCACAACAAGGTGCAAATAGGCCGGAGCCCCAAATCCTTGAGAAGCGAGCCGGGAATTCCACGAACCAAACCGAAATCAACCGTCGCAAACAACTAAGGATAAGCACAATCTTCAGTCCACAAAGGAAAAACCGCAGGAAGCAACCAAAATACGCAAGCAGGAAAAGGTCCCGAGCCGGAGAGGGGAGATCAAACCATCGCAACTGAACCATCCCTGACAACCTCCACAACGCCGAAATCAGACCTGCACAACTAGATTCAGAAACCAACAGTCACACTTAACCCACAGAGACAGGGGGCCAGTTCATAAAACTGGGGACTCGAGACGGTTGACTTCGCCGCTCATGGAGACCACGGACCCACCAACCAACGAGACCTGCCACCGATCTAAACTTCACCACCGATTACTACAGCCAACGAACACAACTCTGTAATGGAAAATAGAGTTAGCCCGACGTAGCCTGAAAGCCGACCACTGCTACGCCTGCAACCACCACAACCTCGCCGCGACTCCAGACAAAGCTGAACCACCACCGGGGACTAATCTCTCCTGAACGAAGCATACATCGGAGTGAAACCCTAGGCCAGAGTCACAAGCATAACCGGAGGAGTAGCTACAAACGAAGCAGAGGCAAAGAGAAAGAGAGCTCGCTATGGAAGAGAGACTCTGACGCCGGACGCGCGCTCACGCGCCGTCAGACGCCGGAGGGAACTTCAATCGCCTTCGGAAACAAACAGTACAGTACTTTCTACAGAGTTTTACTCTTTAATTGCTATTTTGTTATTTTATATACTATGAAATATTAAATAATAAATATATATTAAATAAAAAAATATTAATTATTTTATATATATTTAAATTGAGTTTTTTTGCCAAAAATGACTCAAAACTTGATTTGAATTGCAAAAATAAATCCAAACTTGAATCAAATGCAAAAGTAACCTTAAATGCTATTGAAATTACAACTAACCCATTATGAACAAACAAAAAAAACCAATTTTTTTTCTGTTTCTAATCCCCGCAAGTCTTCTGTGTAGACGACTTACTGATAAGTCGTTTGGACGACTTACTTGTAAGTCGTCTAGTATAATACTTCTTAAAAATAATTTAAAAATTTTATAAAAAATATTTTGATAATTGAAAAATTGAAATCATGTAATTAACGTATGTTTAAAGAGATATAAATTAAGATATAATAAAAGTTAATTGTTTTCAACATAGATGAGTGAAAGTAGTGAGTCATGATATTCTTTGATTTAGATTTTGCCAACATATGTTGTAGTATTGTATGTGTTCTTAGGGTTAGATTTTAGAAATCATAAATGTTTTTTGGAAAATTTTAAAATTGACATAAGTGTGTTTATTTCTGTGTATAGTTAACACTATTTAAGTATAATTTGATTTTATAATGTGGTTAGTTAGTTAATTTAGTCAATTTAGTTTAGGGGTTAAATTTAGGGTCTGGGCCGACTTACTAGTAAGTCGTCTGGTGAATATTTACGGTAGACGACTTACTACTAAGTCGTCTGATGCACGTTCAAACCAGACTGAACCTTTAATTTTACCAATGTGCTTTTAAACCTAACCAGATTATTTACCAGGCATATATAATAATTTTTTGGTTTACTTTTTCGCAAAATTTAGAAACCCTAACGCCATTTCTCTCAAAGAGGCGATTTCGAAGGCGATTTCCGACGATTCTCTGTAATCCATCATTCTCACCACCGTTCTCACCGCCGTTATCACCGTCGTTCTCACCACCTTTCTCACCGCCGCTTCCTCTATTTCAGATCTGAGAGGAAACCCTAGCGCTGTTTATCTGTAAACCCTAGCGGCGTTTCTGTTAGAGGCGTGTCTGTAAACCGTAGCGAGGTAAGTTAAAACGTTGTCTCTTAATTTCACCGTTCTCACCACCGTTCTCACCGCGTTTCTTTTTTGTTGTCTATTTTGGCAGATTTATAACCGATGTGTCGAAGGCGACTATGGCTTCTCCGAATTTTCAGGCATGCTCTAAAAATGTTTACTGAAAGTCTTAGAAGACTTATAATTAAGTCGTCTAGAAAGTCTTTCAGACGACTTAATTACAAGTCTTTCAGCTGGAAGACTTTCCAGACGACTTAATTATAAGTCGTCTGGAAAGTCTTCCAGACTTATAATGTTATACTTTATACTGGATGGTTGTGTGTTTGAGATGGTTGTCTTTCATTGTTTTGCAGACAAAAAATGGATTCTCCAAAACTCCCCCGTAGTTACATACATTAGAGGAAGAGCCCCCCACAATGAAAGCTATTTCGTATCATACAAATTGTTCGAAGTTGCATACTGCTTTAAAGAAAGATCTTCATGGTGACGAACATAAAGAGCTAAAGGAGTCAAAGTTGGGAGTTTTCATCAAGTTTAAAGAGCTGGGATTTGCTTGGGCTTCAAGGCTGGTTCACTACATGCTCGGTTTTTAGCTGGACATAAAGAAGAAGTACGAGCTGTGGAGTCTCGTTGGTCCAGAACCTATGAGGTTTTCACTATTAGAGTTTGAAAACCTCACTGGTCTAAACTGCGAGTACATCGAGGACCTTGAGAGACCGAAGTGTGTTGTTACAAAGGAGATGGCTTCTTTCTGAGGGATGTTGGGAGTTCATGTCGAAGCTGGGCCATCTACTGAGCAGATAATAACATCACTTGAGAGATGTGAAGGGTGGTCTCGGGAGGATCGCAAGCGGCTCGGGTACCTTGCCATCTTCACTGGATACATTGAAGGGAGAGAGTATTCAACCGCCACAAGGGTTAGTCTGGCAAGGCTAGTGATGGATTTAGAACGATTTGAGAATTATCCATGGAGGAGAGTCGCGTTTAAGGTGCTGATGGACTCTGTGAAGGGCAAAGATATTTCGGGATGTTACACTATTGATCAACATTATTGACTTAATATAACAGCCTGAAATGTCTTTGCCCTTCACAGAGTCCATCAGCACCTTAAACGCGACTCTCCCCCATGGATAATTCTTAAACCTTTCTAAATCCATCACTAGCCTTGCCAGACTAACCCTTGTGGCGGTTGAATACTTTCTCCCTTTAATGTATCCAATGAAGATGGCAAGGTACTCGAGCCGCTTGCGATCCTCCCGAGACCACCCTTCGCATCAAGTGATGTTATTATTTGCTCAGTAGATGGCTCAGCTTCGACATGAACTCCCATAATCCCCCAGAAAGAAACCATCTCCTTTGTAACAGAACACTTCGGTCTCTCAAGGTCCTCGATGTACTCGCAGTTTAGACCAGTGAGGTTTTCAAACTCTAACAGTGAAAACCTCACAGGTTCTGGACCAACGAGACTCCACAGCTCGTACTTCTTCTTTATGTCTAGCTAAAAACCGAGCATGTAGTGAACCAGCCTTGAAGCCCAAGCAAATCCCAGCTCTTTAACTTTGATGAAAACTCCCAACTTTGACTCCTTTAGCTCTTTATATTCGTCACCATGAAGATCTTTCTTTAAAGCAGTATGCAACTTCAAACAATTTGTATGATACGAAATAGCTTTCATTGCGGGGGGCTCTTCCCCTAATGTATGTAGCTACGGGGGAGTTTTGGAGTATCCATTTTTTTGTGTGCAAAACAATGAAAGACAACCATCTCAAACACACAACCATCCAGTATAAAGTATAACATTATAAGTCTGGAAGACTTGTAATTAAGTCGTCTGAAAGACTTTCTAGACGACTTAATTATAACGCTTCTAAGACTTTCAGTAAACATTTTTAGAGTAGGCCTGAAAATTCGGAGAAGCCATAGTCGCCTTCGACACATCGGTTATAAATCTGCCAAAATAGACAACCAAAAAGAAACGCGGTGAGAACGGTGGTGAGAACGGTGAAATTAAGAGACAACGTTTTAACTTACCTCGCTACGGTTTACAGACACGCCTCTAACAGAAACGCCGCTAGGGTTTACAGATAAACAGCGCTAGGGTTTCCTCTCAGATCTGAAATAGAGGAAGCGGCGGTGAGAAAGGTGGTGAGAACGACGGTGATAACGGCGGTGAGAACGGTGGTGAGAATGATGGATTACAGAGAATCGTCGGAAATCGCCTTCGAAATCGCCTCTTTGAGAGAAATGGCGTTAGGGTTTCTAAATTTTGCGAAAAAGTAAACAAAAAGAATATTATATATGCCCGGTAAATAATCCGGTTAGGTTTAAAAGCACATTGGTAAAATTAAAGGTTCAGTCTGGTTTGAACGTGCATCAGACGACTTAGTAGTAAGTCGTCTACCGTAAATATTCACCAGACGACTTACTAGTAAGTCGGCCCAGACCCTAAATTTAACCCCTAAACTAAATTGACTAAATTAACTAACTAACCACATTATAAAATCAAATTATACTTAAATAGTGTTAACTATACACAGAAATAAACACACTTATGTCAATTTTAAAATTTTCCAAAAAACATTTATGATTTCTAAAATCTAACCCTAAGAACACATACAATACTACAACATATGTTGGCAAAATCTAAATCAAAGAATATCATGACTCACTACTTTCACTCATCTATGTTGAAAACAATTAACTTTTGTTATATCTTAATTTATATCTCTTTAAACATACGTTAATTACATGATTTCAATTTTTCACTTATCAAAATATTTTATACAAAATTTTTAAATTATTTTTAAAAAGTACTAGACGACTTACAAGTAAGTCATCCAGACGACTTATGAGTAAGTCGTCTACACAGAAGACTTGCGGGGGTTAAAAACGGAAAAAAATCGGTTTTTTTGTTTATTCACAAGGAGCTGGTTGTAATTTCAATAGCTTTTTAGGTTACTTTTGCATTTGATTCAAGCTTGGGTTTACTTTTGCAATTCAAATCAAGTTTTGAGTCATTTTTGGCAAAAACCCTTCAATATTTTCTTTTTCAGTTCTTCCTCAATTTTCATTGAAATTGCCACCAGATTCTGTCCATAATTGATTATGTTATGTGTTCTCTACTTAGTTCAAAGTGAATTACTATACCCAGAGTCTTATATTACAATGTAATTTCTATATTTTTGTCTCATCAGTATGATTTCACGTGTTTTTCAAGGATCTTTAGATAATGTTTCCCAGGAAATAATATCAGACATTATCAATAACATATTGCATTATTTTGATTATATGCTTAAAGGATGCAGTCACTTTTTGGTTTCAGTTAAAGGGCTTCATTTTTTGGTGTTTTAGGTGTTAATATGACTTGGCTGGAACTATGTCTAGGGTTAACATTTCTTCACTGTGAAAATAAAGGTAGAATAAGTCTTAACCATGGGGGAGAGTCGCGTTTAAGGTGCTGATGGACTCTGTGAAGGGCAAAGACATTTTGGGCTGTTACACTGTTGATCAACACTATTGACTTAATATAACAGCCCGAAATGTCTTTGCCCTTCACAGAGTCCATCAGCACCTTAAACGCGACTCTCCCCCATGGATAATTCTCAAACCGTTCTAAATTCATCACTAGCCTTGCCAGACTAACCCTTGTGGCGGTTGAATACTTTCTCCCTTCAATGTATCCAATGAAGATGGCAAGGTACCCGAGCCGCTTGCGATCCTCGCGAGACCACCCTTCGCATCAAATGATGCTATTATCTGCTCAGTAGATGGCCCAGCTTCGACATGAACTCCCAACATCCCTCAGAAAGAAGCCATCTCCTTTGTAACAACACACTTCGGTCTCTCAAGGTCCTCGTTGTACTCGCAGTTTAGACCAGTGAGGTTTTCAAACTCTAATAGTGAAAACCTCATAGGTTCTGGACCAACGAGACTCCACAGCTCGTACTTCTTCTTTATGTCCAGCTAAAAACCGAGCATGTAGTGAACCAGCCTTGAAGCCCAAGCAAATCCCAGCTCTTTAAACTTGATGAAAACTCCCAACTTTGACTCCTTTAGCTCTTTATGTTCGTCACCATGAAGATCTTTCTTTAAAGCAGTATGCAACTTCGAACAATTTGTATGATACGAAATAGCTTTCATTGTGGGGGGCTCTTCCTCTAATGTATGTAACTACGGGGGAGTTTTGGAGAATCCATTTTTTGTCTGCAAAACAATGAAAGACAACCATCTCAAACACACAACCATCCAGTATAAAGTATAACATTATAAGTCTGGAAGACTTGTAATTAAGTCGTCTGAAAGACTTTCTAGACGACTTAATTATAACGCTTCTAAGACTTTCAGTAAACATTTTTAGAGTAGGCCTGAAAATTCGGAGAAGCCATAGTCGCCTTCGACACATCGGTTATAAATCTGCCAAAATAGACAACAAAAAAGAAACGCGGTGAGAACGGTGGTGAGAACGGTGAAATTAAGAGACAACGTTTTAACTTACCTCGCTACGGTTTACAGACACGCCTCTAACAGAAACGCCGCTAGGGTTTACAGATAAACAGCGCTAGGGTTTCCTCTCAGATCTGAAATAGAGGAAGCGGCGGTGAGAAAGGTGGTGAGAACGACGGTGATAACGGCGGTGAGAACGGTGGTGAGAATGATGGATTACAGAGAATCGTCGGAAATCGCCTTCGAAATCGCCTCTTTGAGAGAAATGGCGTTAGGGTTTCTAAATTTTGCGAAAAAGTAAACCAAAAAATTATTATATATGCCTGGTAAATAATCTGGTTAGGTTTAAAAGCACATTGGTAAAATTAAAGGTTCAGTCTGGTTTGAATGTGCATCAGACGACTTAGTAGTAAGTCGTCTACCGTAAATATTCACCAGACGACTTACTAGTAAGTCGGCCCAGACCCTAAATTTAACCCCTAAACTAAATTGACTAAATTAACTAACTAACCACATTATAAAATCAAATTATACTTAAATAGTGTTAACTATACACAGAAATAAACACACTTATGTCAATTTTAAAATTTTCCAAAAAACATTTATGATTTCTAAAATCTAACCCTAAGAACACATACAATATTACAACATATGTTGACAAAACATAAATCAAAGAATATCATGACTCACTACTTTCACTCATCTATGTTGAAAACAATTAACTTTTATTATATCTTAATTTATATCTCTTTAAACATACGTTAATTACATGATTTCAATTTTTCACTTATCAAAATATTTTTTACAAAATTTTTAAATTATTTTTAAGAAGTACTAGACGACTTATATTACAATTTTTAAATTACATGTTATGTGTTCTCTACTTAGTTCAAAGTGAATTACTATACCCAGAGTCTTATATTACAATGTAATTTCCATATTTTTGTCTCATCAGTATGATTTCACGTGTTTTTTCAAGGATCTTTAGATAATGTTTCCCAGGAAATAATATCAGACATTATCAATAACATATTGCATTATTTTGATTATATGCTTAAAGGATGCAGTCACTTTTTGGTTTTAGTTAAAGGGCTTCATTTTTTGGTGTTTTAGGTGTTAATATGACTTGGCTGGAACTATGTCTAGGGTTAACATTTCTTCACTGTGAAAATAAAGGTAGAATAAGTCTTAACCACTCAAGCAGATTTTATTATATTATTTGCTTAAATAGCACACACATACACATGCATGTATAACCCGATACATAGATTTAAACAATTATGCATTAGGATTGTGGTAGATGATGACGATAGATTTGGTGTTAAAATTCTTAACGAACCTCTCTTGTTCTGTCCTAAATGGATTGTTGAGAATATCTTTGATTGGTTCAGGTAATGGCTCATTCTTCATCATCTTCCTCCAATATTCCTCTGGAACTCCTGATTTTCCTTCACTCAGATTCACAAACTATACCAACAAAATATAACATTATATACATGTAATATATGAATCAGATCTTAAATTGTTAGGGTTTTAATATAAATAGAAGCTTTACCAGGAAGAAGCTGAAAAGGATTGTGAAGAAGGCGACCACGCAAAATTGTTGCTTCATGACTTTTAACTTTTGGATTTGTTGTTTGAGGATTTTTTGGATCTAAGTTAAATCCTTGAGCGTTAAGTTTATATAGAGAGAGTCAGACCCTTTAAGAGGATATTGGTAGACTCTTTAACAAATAAGTCGTCCTTCTCGATCTTAGCATCTTTTGTTACTATTCTGAAAAATAATTTAATTAATATTACTACATTGTAACTTGTGAGGTCAACTTTGTACTTAATAATAAATTTTATGTTTATATAAATTTCATGGTGGTGGACCGCTTGAGGAAGGCTTTTTGTCTATTCTTCTCTGGAGCGATCAACTATTACAGTTCAGAGAGCAACACTTAACACTTTTTTGCCTTTAGTCCGAAAAGAAAACCTAACACTAATTTCTAAATATTAAGAATATGTGACATATAATTGAAGATAACATAGAACAGTTCTACAAATTGTTATGCTAATTTTCGTGTACTTAACAGATTACAGTATACAACAAAGATTCCATGATTAAACTAATGCAACTAGAATTCCATTATAATTAATTATTTTCAAAAAAAATATTTTCTGTGTGAAACACTTTGTATAAGGAAACTTTAAACAGAGCACTAAAGATGTGTATTTGCAATTCATATCACAAAATGGTAGTTTCGTTGTTATTTAATTATGTTTGTGATGATAACATAAAAATGATGATATATTAAATACCCCAAAATAAGATTTTTATTTTTGAAAAAAAAAGTTTTAATGTAACCCCTAGACATTATTTGAAAAATGATTTTTGAACTTGTTTAGGTGTCATCACCACTTTTATGTTCATTAAAAAGAGACATTGTTATAGTAAAAATGGCTGAAATCTAATTGTGATATGAACATTTATATTCAATGTTGACATATATTATTTTGTAAGCTTTTAGAATATAGTATTCACTCATTCATCATCATCAAAGTAAATTTATTTTACAAATTTGATATACTATTTAATTATATTTTTATAATTATATAATTTTTTTTACTAGACACAATTCTTCAAAAAAGTTTGCAATTCTTTTAAAAAAATTGAATTTATAATTTTAAATATATAAAAAAATATTCTTATTAATTTAAAATTAATAAAATTTATTTATTTATTTTAATTTAATTTTTACATTTAACTAAATAAAGTCAAATTAAAATATTGTTAAGATAGTAGAATTTAAGATATTTACCAAATTTTATTTATATTTAAATCTAAACTTTTATTGCTACGCATATGGTGCATAAAAACATGTTAAAAGAAATTCTGATTATCTATCCTTGAGAATTTTGATCGATGTTTATTTAATTAATGATTTTAAATTTGGTGATAAATATATTTATAATTTTTCCTTTTTTTTAATTTGGGGCCCTTCAAAAATTTTAGTTAAAAACAAAAAAAAATGTTATCTTGATTGTGGTGTCAAATTGTTATTCTCTCTAAATTAGAGGAATTCATAATATAAATGTGTTGTCTTGATTGTATTCCTCTATTTTTCTTCTAAAAATATTTTGAATATATATATATATTCTTTTCTTTTTTTACAATTAATATATTCTGTTTGCGAAAGTTGAATTTAAGATAACGTATTTTAAATTTTACATGATTTTCATAAAATTATGATATTATTTCAACTTGAAATTTCATTAAAATATTATTATGTAAATAAAAATGTAATTATATTTCTCTAAACTATTTATTTTAGTCATAACTATAAAGATAAGAAGTTAGGAGACCATTTTATAAATTCAAAGGTATATATATATATAATAGAGAAATGCTATTACTTCCTTTAAATATAGAGAAAAGAGTATCTTTATTTTTAAAATAAATATAAGTAAATTAGAGTACATTTTCGTTTTTTTTAATAATTTATTACGAATTTCATAATTGGTAGTAGTAGATTACTTAATTATTGGTTAAAGAGTCCATTGATTAGATCAAGAACCAGCTCCCAAGTGTTTTCCTTCTTCATATTAGTACTTGAATTGATTCCAATGAACTCGAATAATCTAACACCAGACTACAATGGGATTGTTGGGAAAAAAATCAATTGTTGAATTAATTTGATGCATGCTAGATTTATATGAAGCATGCATTGATTTATAAATGCATGAATGCTTCATTTATAATACATTAATATAATTTTATGAAAATAAGATAATTAATTTATATAGCATGCTTCATATATTATAATACAAATTTTTAATTTTAAATATTCGTAAAATTTTATTTATTATTATATTTTTTGTCAACATTATTATAGAAGTTAACTATTGTTATTATACTCGTCTCATACATGAGAAATATATTAATTATTTTTAATATTTTAATTTAAATATGCATATTAACTTATGAAATGATTTATTAGTTTATATATCATATTTTAATATTGTTTAATAAGTTGAACTATTTTGTAAAATTCATAAATATAATTTATTCTGTTATTTTATAACTTGTAAATAATTAATTAATGAATAAGTTACTTTATATTTATTCTTGGTGTAGTAATTTAATTATGAATATAAATTATATATAAATATTATAGATTTTTTATTATATAAATGAATAATGAATAACTTTTTCATTTTTAAATATAGTTAATATTAATTATGGCTTTATTATTTTAAAACAATTGTATACTTACATTTTAAATAAAAGATATTAAAAGATATCATTAAAATCTAATCTTACGAAAAGATACTTAAGAATATCTTTTTTAGATATCTTATTTTGAAAGTATTAAGATAATTGATTAAATATAATATATATTTAATAGTAATTAAGATAGTTATAGGAGAATAAATAAAAAATTTAAAAAATGTAATGGTCCAACCTAGACCACTTAGAAGTAGATAAAAATTAGGACTCTGTTTTAATATATTAGATACTTTAGAGTATCACCAGCCTCATTCCATATTTGACTCTAAAATGAAGTTTGGAGTGAGAAATGCTCTAACTTCCCTCCATTTTCTACTCCAAAAATAGAGTGAACAATGAGTTTACTTCATAATTTCAGTAATGTTTTAATTTTTTATTCATTATTCTACTTTTACTTTAAATAGAATGGGGTTAGAGTAAAACTCAACTTCGTTACGAAGTTAGATGCTCTTAATCTTCATCTTCCCTAGAACTTTATAGGGCTTTTGGTTTCTGCAGATTTTAGTGGCCGCCAGGCAATGTTAATATGTTATCATCTAACATTTCTGTGATTTTTTGCTATTAACTTCTCAAATACATAGATCCATCATAGTTTTTTTTTCAAAAACTTAGTTCTTTCATATATTACTGAAATTTAGTCATTTGAAACTCAAAAAGAAGAAGAAAAGTGTAAATTAGACAGAATGGGTTTACTATATTTTCTATTAATTTCTAGTAAATTTTTGTTTCTAATTTTCAACACTTTTGTAAAATAAATCCTAGTAATAATATTTCAGCATTAAAAATTCTACTAGTAACTTTTTAGTTACACAAATCCCAATGATTATATAAAATATTTCACTAGTATTTATTATAATTTAATTTTAATTTTTTTTCATCAGTATGTAATTTTATAAAACTATGAAATAAATTAGTAGAATATTTTGTTCAAATTTATTGAATACAATGATTGTAAAGTATAACATTGAGTCAATGTGAATTTATTAGATGACAATAGAAAAGATGGCTTATAGCATCACCATTTTTTATTACATTGTCGTTTTTTGAGAAATTTTTATTGTTTCAAATGGTTTTTTATTTGCTTTCCATGAGGGAAATTTAAGTTATCAAATAGATTTGTTGTGACGGTTTCGGTTCATGTATATCTTATTTATGTGTGTTACGCAAGGTGAGAGAGAGAGAAACATAACTTTTGATGTCATTGTCACGTTTTTCTTTCTGTTTCAAATATATTTTTTAATTATTTGCATTATGGAGATTTAAGGACCCCACCTAAGAACCATGCAATGAACATGCTCTTAGTGTCGCTAGTTTTGAGGGATACGTCACTTTTGTTTTGGTTAATTTTAGGCGTTATCAACTTCCAACACAACAACACATCCAAACCAATTTTAATTTCCTTTATTGGTTGTGTTTTTATGATGCTAAATCTCCAAATTAAATTTTCAACTAGGACGTCAAAATGAAAAGCCCTTATAAGCAAGGGCAGAGGCAGCTATAAAAAGGAGGGGTCAGCTGACCCCAGTATCTTTAAAAGAATTGTTTTTTAAATAATTTGTATTGACCCCATTAAAAAGGTAAATTTGACACCACAAAAATAATTACTAAACATTAAAAATAAAATTTAATTATGCAATTAAAATATTTATACTTTTTATCTGTAAAACTTTAGATTTATATTAGTTTTAACCTCATTTTTCTATGGTTACAAAAAAATTATAATTCCAGTACAAAAAATATTTCTTGACCTTGCTACAAATAATTTTTGGCTCCACCACTGCTTGTAAGGATCAAGCTGAAAACTAAGACCATGTTTATTTTCGGTTTTTTAGGGTGAGATTTTTTACTTAATTTGATTTTTTTTAAAGAAATTTTAATTAAAAGATGGCTTTTAGATCTCTTATTTAAGAAACGGTTCTTAAGTTTTCTTAATTAAAAATTAAGAAACATATCTTTAAAAAATTAAGAATTCCTGATAAAATACCTCTAATAAACATGCCCTAATGAACTCTAGGTGAAGCTGGAATTAAGTGACAACTTACAATTCAAGGGAAGATCCACTATCCATTCTAATATCAACAGTAAAAGTAAAAGCAAAAGCAAAAGGGAAAGGCAATACAAATATGACAAACAACTCAATACCGATTTGTGCTATCGGGTGTTTATGTCATGCTTTCTAAAACTATTCTATACACAATTTTCCAACTATTTTGCATTTAAATTTTGTTTATTTTCTCAACTTAATATAAAGTATTAAACTTTAACTTTTGTAGACTTTATAGTTACGTAATTTGTTGAAAACACTAGATTTATGTCATGCACTTTGCGTGAATTTTCCACTTTAAATACTTAATTTATCATATCAATTTTTGAAGCTAGAGATCATCGGAATTTTTTTTAAAGTATTTAATTATGATACAAGCTAGAGAAAGATGTGCCTATGAATTTTTGGATAGACAATTTGAAAGTATAGTTTGAGAGAAATATGATTAAACGAACACTTCAACTAGTTTTTACAGAAAACAAAAGCACACGATTACAGAATAAACAGTTCGCTAAAAATGACACAACAGAAGCTACAGCCTATTTTGATAGATGCCAAATCTGTTTTAGTTTTTTTTTTTGTGTTTCCGTAAATCCTTATTAAATTTTATATACATGAAAAAATAGTTCACTATAGATTCCTAGTTGAATATCCCTCAACCACCACAGTCCACAACAAACTATAGCACTTGTTGAGAGAACAATTACGTTTTGGTAAGTAACTAATACTCATGTATATGTACCAGTGTACCACTGTAAATTCATTTCTATCAATGATAAAAAAAAATATTTAGCATCAACTTTTTGTTATCTATTTGGATGCATCAAATTCAAAATGGTATCAACATTTTTAGCACTTGATATGTCCACAACAAACTATAGCACCTGGTAAAGGCTTCATATGTCCACAACAAACTATAGCACTTGCTAAGATCTTCTTTCATATGTTTCGTCCAACTCTAGTTATAGTTGATACTTTTGTTTTTTTTTTAGCTTCAGAACAAGTTTTTCATCAAGTAGAAATGAATGTATAATGTTGTTGTACTAAATAATTGAACGCTCCACCTAAATCTTTTAAATAGAGATAACTAAGCACAATACATTTTGGAATATGTTTTAAGTTAGAAGTTTCATTTATTGTAAAAAATACACTGACCATTGGACGAGTGGGTCATTTTTTACTTTTATTTATACTTTATATAATGGAGTATTACATATAGGCTTTTATTTTATTTTTATTTTTAATTAGTGTTATGCAGTTTCAAAAAGTGTTACTATGTAGTATTTCATCTTCCTATCTCAAATGATATTAAAACAATTTAAAATCACTATCATAATTTGTTTTATTGATAAAGTATTGTTAAAATTATTGAAAATAAAACAAAACAATCTATGAAGAATATAACAGGGAAAAGTGAGTCTATAGTCAATAATTTACAAAAGGAAAAAAAATGAGAAAGTGTGAGTAAAAATATTTAATAATAGAACAAAATATCAGTGTAAACTTATTAGCATTTATTTTTAAAATTATTAATTCAACGAACATAAAAATTTAATCGTAAATTAACTTACTAATAATACCTATAAAACCTTACTGTTAAAATTCATTAATTTACAGACACACAATTTTAATTTTTTTATAAATATTATGAATTCATTATGGTGGTATACCAACCTCTGCTGGGTCAGGGAATTTAATTGGTCAATAACCCCACTATTAGTTACGAAGTTGACCCTCTCAATTCGATGAATATTGAGACGCTAATGTGTTGTGATTATGAGCATCAGAAAATAAACTATTTCTCTTGATATGATTTCAACGATATGGTGTTTGCTTGTTTGGCCAAGTACAGTAGCTCATACTTTACCCAACCTTTTAAAAAACTTTGATAGCTTTTGGAATTTTGTCTAAAGATTTGGAACCGCTTCCATCGGGTTTCAATTATAAAATGGACAATCATGACTATCAGCCTAGCTTTAGAAAGAAAGTCATAAATAAAAAGCTGATGTAGTGCTTCTCATAAGTGCATACGAAACTTCTACTTTTTAATTGTTATGGGGTTGTGTCAAAAAAAAAAAAAAAAAAAAAAAATTGTTATGGGGTCTGATTAATAAGAATATACATATGGTTGATGGCTTGTACGAATTCAATTTATATGTAATTATGCATAAATAAAAAAAGAATTTAAGATAAAAATGTGTTCAATCAAACAGTAAAAATGATTTGTCGGCCAGTTAGTTTTTTAACTTGTTATTTACACCTATGTAGGTGTTATGTCATCGTTTTTAGTGAAAGTATTTATAAAGATGATTCATAAGTAAAGTTTAAAAATCATTTTGTAAATTATGTTTCGGGGTTGTTCTATTTAAAAGTTTAATAAAGTGACTAAAATACTTATATTTTAATATAAATAATATATACAATTCAATTTTTAAGTTTTGGCAAAACAATACAGCTTGTGATTTGTGGTAAACTAAAGTTTATAATTTTTACGGTAGTGCAATATTGCAATATTGCAAGATATTTTGATTTTGTGGCATTGATGGAAAAATATGATTTCATTGTTTCAAAAATACTATTTCATTATTTCGGGAAAAAATGGTTTTACTTTTTTAGGAAGAAAATACAGCTTTGGTTTTGAAGGAAAAAATGTTATTTTAAAATTTCCCGAGAAAATGCAATTTATGGTTATAACAAGAAAATACAGTTTTGGTTTTAGCGAAAAATACTATTTTGTGGTTTTTATGGAAAATGTGTTTACATAGTTTCCACAGAAAAAAAAACATATTTCTAAGAGAAATATTCCCTCTGTTCTAATTTAAATAACGCTTTAGAACTTTTCACACTTATTTAGGAGACTAACAAAATATCTTTTCTAACCTTTTGTATTTAATTAGTTTACTCTACATCATTATTACGATAGACCAAATTAAAAGGGTAAAAGAAGTCACTTTTTATTATTTTGTGCCTAGATTTCTGTAAACGTCAAGTAAAACAAAACAAAATAAAGACTCTAAAACGTCATTTAAAAAATAACAGAAGGAGTAGAATTTTACAGGTTTTATGAAAATATAAATTTGCAACTTTAATGACCGATGTGGTTTTAAGATTCAAATGTAATTCTGATAAAATACAGTTTTGGCAGAAATGTGATTTTGAAGTTTTTAGCAGATAAATATAATATTGAAAAAATAATTTTGCGATTATGGTGAAAATACGATTTTGGTATATTTTTCAGTTTTGGTAGAAAAATATGATTTTGAAATTTTGGTAATTTTGATGAGAAATATGATTTTAGTTTTAGTGGAAAATTAAGTCTTACAGTTTTAAACAGAAAAAGTTGGTTATCTACAAATTTCTAAAAAAAACAATTTGTGTTTTTGTCAGAAAATATGATTTGTAATTTTGATGAAAAAAAATTGTTTTATAGTTTTTAATGAAAATTTAATTTTGCAGTTTTAATGAAAAATATATTTATATAAAACTATATATATCATTTATATCATAATTGTTTGTTCCTTTGAATTTACATCTAAATGCTTCATTTGTGTAAATGTATATATTTCTCATTTGTTATTTTGGACTAAAAAATGTATCCATATGCAGCAATTTTGTTTATCGACATGATTTATTCAAACTATTTTCATTTTTGTCTATATTATTAAAATTTATTGATGATTATTTGTATTTTATTTATTTTAAACAAAATGAACACTAATTCTCGTCTTCATCTTTTGATGGACAAATTACAGTCTTTAGTCATTGCGCACGTATCAAAACTAAATCAAACATATGTTTTGATAAAAGGTTAAATTTTAAACTGAAACATTTTTGCTTATATTGTACTCCATATGTTTTATAATAATATAATTTTTAAAAAATCCACACATACAATATTAAAAATAATTAATGCATAGTAATAAATATCTTGACATTTAAAATAAAACAGAGGTACTTATCAGATTTGGTAAACAAAATGTCCTCGTAAACTGATCTTGCATTTAAAAGTAACACCTTCTCTGAAGGCAGGGAGCAAGTGAGCATGCATTGGGTCTAAATTTGTTTTCCTTGAAACTATCGATTCGGAGTAAATATGTATTTTGATTTCCAAAGCATTACTCGGATTATATGACTCCCTTCCTGATTAATATCACAATTTTCAAAGTGCAACTCGGATCAGTCGACTTCTCCCATGATACATATGTAGTGCAAAAAAATGACAGAGGGGAGTGCAAAAAAAATATTGAAATTGTCGAAAATTCTTGACGAAATGTCTTCCGTTAGATTTATTTTTTAAAATTTTCAACAAAATTCGACGAGTGATGTCCATCGCAAATTTACCGAGTAATTCCAGAAGAAACCATGTATATTCATTAATTAGCTGTTGCAATTACTAACGCATTCTTGATAAAAAAATTCATGCTCTTCTTGTCTGAATAATAAGAATATTAAGAACTGTAAAATTTGGAACCATTTATATATGAGTAGACTTATGTCGGGTTATAAGATTGATACTTTTATGAAGAACTAATGAATAATAATAGTACTAATGAACCTTATCTTGTAGATATGTTAGATGAACCTAACACATATGTAGATTATAGTGTCATTATTGTTAAAATAATAAAGGATGCATATAGAAAAAAATTATTTAAATGACTGAGGAAAGAGATAGACAAGAAAAACTAGTTTAGGAGTAAATAATTTTTTTGATATTTTAAATACAACTAAGCAGTCCATTGTATAAATGATGTATAGATGATGGAAGATGCATTCCACCACTATGCAGAAAAACAAAACACTATGGCAAACAACTTAATGAATAAGAGTGTTCAGGGCAAGATGCCAAAGTCGATGAACTCGACTGTTTAGGAGGACTTGAAGGTGCAAATTCGAATGTAAAACTAAATGGGTGATTTATTAAAGTCAAAGATTGTAAATGGTGGGTGGGTATTATTTTTATTAAAAATTGGTCAATGATGCCGCGACCGAGATCAATGGCCTTCTTGTATTTTTAAGAATAGTATTACAGTCTTGAAAAGAACAATTGTATATTGCATAAAAAAAATTAATAAGTGAGGATCAACATAAGTAGATTGATTATTTAGATCATAATTATTCCATGAAACCCATTTGGGGTTCTTAAAAAAAATTTTTAGTCTGATTTAAAAAAAAAATTAAAAAATAAACCAACCGCGGACCGTCACGTGTCTGGTTTTTTGCATTGTTCACGGATTCCACTGACACGTGGCGACCCGCGATTGGTTTGCTTTTTAATTTTATTTTTAAATCAGACTAAAAATATTTTAAAAACGAATCAATCGCGTACCGCCATGTGTCAGTGGAGTCCGCGAATAATGCAAAAAACCAGATAAAATCAGTTCTTATTTTGTGATTTCTGCAACCGATCCTTAATTTTTTTGTGAAACCCACTCAAATATTTAATTATTTTTTTGTTAAGGATCTATTGTTAAGGATTTTGGGATAATCATGGTCTTATATATAGACAAAGAGATGAGTGAGCATACTTCATTGATAAAAAGTAGATCTCATTACTCTCCCCAAAGAATAAAAAATCTATGGCTTCTTGGCGATTCTCTCTCACCTTCCCCTCCCTCCTCCTCTTTCTCTCTCTGGTATTTTTATGCACCTCTCTATATGTGCATTTGGTTTGATAAAGGGTTTGTTTTGAAAGCATTATCCCTGGGCTGCTTCATGAACCTGATAAAGTATATAAATTTTACAAAAATCCTGCAACATAATCAGATACTTCCCAATAAGTTGCATCATGGCTCTTATATTGTTTTAAGATGTTATTATTTCTTCTGTCGTGTAAAAAAAGTAAACGAGTTATAGTATAAGAATCTTACATCATATTTTTTACTTTTTTTTGTTGCTTAGTTATAGTAAGAACCATGGTAAGAAGTAAGAACAATTTCATGGTTCTTACTTCTTACCACAATTTAGTTAGAAAAGATATATATCCTGGGAAATATCTTATAAGAAATTTTGGAAACTTTTTTTCTTCTTGTAAATGCTAGGTTTTTTTTGAATTTTTGTCAATTGAAAATAAATAGTTGAGTATTATTCTTTTGAAGTTTTCGTCTCTAATTACCTTGAAACGGTTTTGTCTTAGTGGGTCGTGGAGGCACACACGTTAAGAAAGCTCATATCAAACAATGAACAAGAAGGTCAAAATATCAGCCATTTGCTTAAAGATGGTGTATTCGAGGATCCTACTCTGTACATGTTCTTCAGAATCGATGATCTTAGAGTAGGAACAAAGTTGCCTATTTACTTCAACAAAAACGATCTTCAAAAAGTTCCTCCACTTCTCACAAGACAAGAAGCTGATCTCATCCCTTTCAGTGAGTCTAAGCTCGACTTCCTTCTCAACCACTTCTCTATCTCCAAAGACTCTCCTCAAGGGAAAGCCATGAAAGAGACTTTGCAACGTTGTGACTTCAAAGCTATTGAAGGAGAGTACAAGTTTTGTGGGACTTCTTTGGAGTCAATGCTTGATCTTGCCAAGAAAACAATAGCCTCTAGTAACGATCTCAAGGTCATGACAACTAAAGTAATGGTGCCGGCTCAAAACACAATAAGCTATGCTTTGCATAACTATACATTCGCCGAGGATCCTAAGGAGCTAGATGGGATTAAGGTGTTGGGGTGTCATAGAATGCCATACCCTTATGTAGTTTACTATTGTCATGGTCATAAAAGTGGAACCAAAGTCTTTGAGGTTAATCTGATGAGTGAGGATGGTATGCAACGTGTTGTGGGACCTGCTGTTTGCCACATGGACACGTCGATGTGGAACGCTGATCATGTGGCTTTTAAGGTGTTGAAGATAGAGCCGAGGTCTGCACCCGTTTGTCACTTCTTCCCTCTTGATAACATTGTGTGGGTAGCAAATTAGTAGCTCTATTGATATGAGTATGTGATCAAATAATTAATAAGTATGGTTTGAAATAATGAAAAGTGTTGTTGGCTTTGGTATTGCTTCTTTCCTGTGACTTGCATGAAAATATTACTGTCTATGTTACATTTTAAATGTCGTTTTAGTTTTGTACATAAATTAAATTAACAATTATTATTAATATACTATATTATTTTATATAAAAATAATCCAAAATATTTTAAAATCGAAAATATTTACGGTAAAAAATTATAGTATTAATTTATCAGATATTAATTTATTAAAGTTGTGAATTTGGTCAATGAGATTTATATCTGATCTA
The DNA here is from genome assembly GCA_905132765.1 of Moricandia arvensis. Lineage (NCBI taxonomy): Eukaryota > Viridiplantae > Streptophyta > Magnoliopsida > Brassicales > Brassicaceae > Moricandia > Moricandia arvensis. Next base: position 23,007 of record CAJHQP010007100.1, read on the forward strand.
GAAGTTTTAAATTTTGGGTGGAGATTAATCTTTGTGCTGGGGAAGCTATTATAAATGCTCAATAAATAATATTTACACGACGATCAAAGTATTAATATAATTACGACTTATCATTTCTCGCATAATACATACTTCTCAGTGTTTTGCTAACTTTTAACTTTCGTAAGAAGTTACAGTCTTTTAAAGTTGTTCTTGTAGGTTTAAATCATTGAGCCATCTTGTGTTTTATTTTCTCTTTGGGCTCCGACTTAAGATCTTGCTTTGTAAAATCTTCTATTCATTAATATAAGATCTTACTTAAGTTACAGTGACCGTTAAACCGAAAAAGGTTACGTCAAGATCCATAGCAACAATCTTAGAGTAACAAGTAACAATCCCGACATCACTCCCAGTAACAAGTATATGTCGGTTATTCAGTTTGGCGTATAATTGGTATATAATAAGACCAGACTAAGTCCACTCGCATGTTGGACTCTTCTATTGGGCTGTAATAACAGACTCTCAGTTGACTTAGAACACTAATATCGCTGTTGCTTAAGCCGTTTCTTAAACAAAAATGTGGTTAAAAAAAAATTAAAAAATCTTAATAATGTTAGAGACGCCGCTTAATATGGGACAACAAGAGGCGTCTCTTGTGCACACGTGGACCCGCGTGATTGGAAAGAGAAGCGGTGGCTTCCTTCTTCGCCGAATGGCCTCTCCTCTGTCTCTCTCTCGCCAAATCTCTTTCTGTGCGACGAGAAAGGCGATTCTTGCTCTCTCCATTGATCCTTGCTGAAATGGCACCGTGAGTGTCGTCGAGGAAGGAAGACAATGGTTCTCTCCCTCTCTGGTGGTCTCTCCTCTCTCTCTCTCTCTCTCTCTCTCTCTCTCTCTCTCTCTCTTTCGAAAGCTCTCTCTCTCTCTCGAAAGCTCTCTCTGTGCACGGAGAAAGGCGATTCTCTCTCTCTCTCTCTGTTGAGCCTGGCCGAAACAGCACTATCTGTCTCTGTGGGTGTAGTCGACGAAGGAAGACGCCGATTCTCTCCCTCTCCGTGTGTCTCCTCAACGGCTAGGGTCATTTATCTCTCTGTGGCTTCCCCGAATCGGAAGGTAAAGCTATCCTTGTGTTTTCAACTATGCATGTCTTTGATTAGGGTTCTTCTTGTTCTGATCGACTGTTTTGAACTATGCATGTCTTTCAACTATGCATGTCTCTTGGAGGCTCTCTTCTACGGCGACATAGGTCTATGGTGGTGGCTCTCCTGGAGTGGAAAGGTAAAGCTTGGCATGTTAGGTGTTTATTGTGTTCTTAGATTTAGGTGTATTGATTGATTTTGGTCACGGTTAATCAATTTTGATATGGTTACTGTCTGTTGATTCTTTTCGGTATTTAGGTGTATCGATTGATTTGTTGTGTTCGATTGCTTCGTTGTGTATTACTATTGATGGACAATTTTGATATGTCTCTAGTTTCTGTCTCTCGATTCTCTTTTAGATTTGATGGATCAATTTCGACTTCTCTCTGTTTCTGTCATTTGAACTCGTTTGATTTCTTATGTCTTTCTGTTTTGAGATGGATGGATGAATCTGACATGAGCAAGGTTCATCGGAGACGATGGATGGATGAATCTGACACAAGTACAATGCAATACAAGGTTAGTGATATTCTTTGATCTGTTTTGAATTTTTTTGATTGCAATGAATGGTTTGTTTAGAGTTAGGTTTGTTTACATTTAGGTGTATTGATGGTAATAAATGGTTTGTTTACGGTTGTGAGTTGGTAATTAATGGATTCTTTACTCGGCGATCAGTGTTGGTAATAGAAGTGATGGTAGTAATGAGTGGTCTATTGAATTGAAACTAGCATTGTTATGGTTAGCGTTTGATTATGGTATCTTTACTGAATTGAAATTAGAATTGAGTTGTAGATAATAAATGATCTGGTTAGTGTTTGATTATGGTTATGTGGTGTAATCAATTGAAGTTTTTGTTTGATAGAAAGTGTTAGATATATGTCAAGTCGAGTTAAGTTGTTTGCTGCATTGGTTGTTTTGTTTTCAATCTATAAAACTCTATCCTTCTCCTTTTTGTTGAACACATTCTTTCTTACTTTTGTGCCTTCGAAAATGGATTATAATTCATTCAGGCACAATTCAAACTTTGTAAAACTACTTAATAGTCAACTAGAAATAGGATTTGGTACCCCAGAGTCAAACACCGGTGAAGACACCTCCAAAGCCTGTCGAGAACGAAGGACTTGGACTCCTACGGATGATGTCCTGCTCATCAGCTCCTGGCTAAACACCTCCAAAGATCCGGTGGTGGGAAATGAGCAAAGATCAGGCGCATTCTGGAAAATAATTGCAGCATACTTTGCGGCAAGCCAAAAGGAAGACGGTGGTGGGCAAAGAGAGGCCAGTCATTGTACGCAGCGTTGGCACAAGATCAATGATCTTGTATCCAAGTATTGTGAAGCTTACGTAGCTGCATCTAGAGAGAAAACCAGTGGCCAAAAGGAAAATGATGTCCTCAAGCTGGCTCATCAAATCTTCTACAACAACCATAATAAGAAGTTCACACTAGAACATGCTTGGAAAGAGCTACATAATGACCAGAAGTGGTATGAACTTTCTACTGGTGAAAGCTCCAAAAAGAGAAAGTTTGAGGACGGATCACAGTCAACTACCTCTCAAGCAACTGAGACCGACACTGATGTTGATAATGAGGGAACTAATCGTCCCCCAGGTGTTAAGGCAGCAAAAGCCCATGGTAAAAAGCCCGTGGGTTCGGGGAAAGACTTGCTGACTTTTAGACAATGTGGATCATTAAGCAGCATAATTTAGCAATGAAAGAAAAGCTCTCCAAGATAAAGCTACTTGACAGTCTCATTGCAAAACCCGAACCTCTAGCTGATTATGAAGAGGATTTGAAGAAGAAGCTGATTAATGAGTTAATGTCTAGCTGATTAAGTATAAGTCTAGGTTTAAGCTCTAGGAAATGTTATTGTTCTGTTTGGTTCGGTTTGATCAAGCTTTTGTTTGTTGTTGTTGTTGTTGTTGTTGTTGTTCTGTTTCTCTTGCTTTATTAATGAGTTCATGCTTGCTTGCTTCAGTCACATGTTGTTGTTTCTGGTTATGTTTTTAATAATGCTCTTTATTTTCAGGTCAAGAAGAGTGAAAGAGTGAAAGGGTACACAACATTTGTAGGGTAATGGGACCACTCATTACCATCAAAGCCACGTACCATGTTCCCTTTTGTAGGGTAAACGAATACAGAACGTGGCATTGGTAGTAATGAGTGTTCCCACTACCATGTTCAGTCGCATTGGTGAAGAAGAGGTGTTCAGAACGTGCATGAAGTGTTTGTAATGTTTGTGTCACGAGATGTCACGGGTATCTACTTTGTAATGTTTGTGTCACGGGTCTATCACTTAATTTTGTAATGTTAGTGTTTGTAAGCTTGTGTCACGGGTCTATGTTGTCTACTTTGGAAAGCTTGTTGTCACGGACTTTGTAATGTAGTGTAGAAGTGTGTCATGAACTTTATATATAAAAACTTTCTTCTCTCCTTCTTACATACAAAACGAGCAAAACTTCTTCTTCTCTCTTTCTTGATCAGAAACGAATCTTCTTTTCTCTCCATCTCTTCATCAACAACAAGTCTTGTTCTCTCCATACTTGTTCTTGTTCTCTCCACCTTTTGATCACAAATTTTATTCACAAAAACAATTAAAAACCATCTCTATATGGCATCTTCTTCCCATAATGATTTTGAGGGATTAACTGATGATACGTTTGATCAATATTTTGATCAAACCTTTGAGAATTTTACCATTGGTGATGAAGAAGACGGAAGAAAAAAAAAGAAAAAAATCGAGCTTTTATCGAAAGGAATTGTGAAGAAGGTCATGTTCGGCTATGGAATGATTATTTCAGTGAAAATCCCACATATCCTGATTTTTTTCCGCCGATGTTTTAGAATGAACAAGCCATTGTTCATGCACATTTTGAACGACTCTCAAATGAAATTCATTTCTTTCGTCAAAAAATGCTCTTGGAAGGCTTGGTCTCTCTACACTCCAAAAGTGTACAGCAGCTATTCGTGTGTTAGCATATGGTATTGCGGCAGATACGGTCGACGAATACCTCCGTCTTGGTGAAAGTACAACTCGTAAATGTTTGGAAAATTTTGTGGAAGGAATAGTAAATTTATTCGGCGATGAGTACCTAAGAAGACCAACACCGGCTGATATTCAACGTCTAGTTGATATTGGAGAGCATCGTGGATTTCCGGGATGATAGGAAGCATCGATTGTATGCATTGGGAGTGGAAGAATTGTCTTACCGGTTGGAAATGGCAATATTCTAGTGGTTCGAGAAAACCGACAATCGTTTTAGAGGTGGTTGCTTCATATGATCTCTAGATATAACACGCTTTTTTGGACCTCCAGGTACTTTAAACGATATCAATGTTCTTGATCGTTCACCTGCTTTTTTGACATAATAAAGGGTCTTGCTCCGAAAGTCACTTACTATGTCAATGGAAGAGAGTATTATTTGGCTTACTATCTCACCGATAGTATTTATCCGAAATGAGCAACTTTTATCCAAGCTATTCCAATACCACAAGGGCCGAAAGCAGTTTTATTTGCTCAACGTCAAGAAGATGTCCGAAAGGATGTCGAGCGTGCTTTTGGAGTCTTGCAAGCTTGCTTTGCCATTGTTAAAATCCAGCACTTTTTTGGGATAAAGTCAAAATTAGAAAGATTATGCGAGCATGTATCATACTCCATAATATGATAGTAGAAGACGAACGAGATGGATATACTCAATTTGATGTTTCGAAGTTTCAACAAGGAGAAGAAAACAGAAGTTCACATGTGGATCTCTCGTATTCTACATATATCCTACAAATATCGGGAATATGATGGCGGTTCGAACTAGAATTCGTGATAGACAGATGCATCAACGACTCAAAGATGATTTGGTTGAATATGTATGGCTTAAATTTGGTCGGGATTAAGAGAACAACTAAACTCCGATACTTCTTTCAAATCATTATCGTTTATTTTAATAATCTTTGTTTTTATGTTTTCATTTTAAAATCTATGTTTAAAATGTTATTTTTAATATGTTTTATTTAATCAAAAAAAATAAAGTTTAATAAAAAAATGTTTAATATTTTTTTTTAATAATCCCAAAATAAGAATCGTGCAATGGAGTAATTAAGAACATCATTAACTCAAAGACCTTTTAGGGTCTCTTATTTACTTTTTAAATAATAAATGTGAGTTAAGAAATTTATTAAGAGCTTTCAATTTCGGTGTGCTCCAATGCAGTTTAATTTCGAGAAAGAGAGAGCAAAGATAGAAAAAAAGAGATGTTTTTCCTCTGTCTACTATTTTTGTGACACTTGTCAAGAAAAACATTTCTTGTTGACTCTAATTAAGAAATGTGTCTTGTATTTATATATTTATTTCTTTTCTTAAATTATAATTATCCTTAAAACACATTTAAGAGACTGCGTTAATGATGCTCTAAGAACATTAATATCGCATGTTCTTATCATTATCTCTTAAATCACTTTTTGCACTTAATACTATTAAAAAATAATAAGAGACTCTAATATGGTTGGTGCAATAACCACTTTTTTTTTTGTCCACCTTGGTTGAACAAGTTTGAATGATCTAAGCCAGGCTCCAATTTAATCCGAATTCTGTATGCAAAGATGTTCAAGAAAAGTTCTTTATAGTTAGGTTAATAAGAAAAAATCGTTTTTAACTCTATTTTTTTCGTTTACAAGTTTTTTGTAATAAGAGTATATCAATGATGGAGAATGAGTTTCTAAAAAAAAAAATTTGGAGGTTTTCAAATGAAAAGGTTACCATTTTATCCTTTTTAATACTTAGATATAATTTCATTTGAAAATCTTCATTTGCTACTCGTGATAAATTCAACATTTTTAATTTAACTGTATTATAATAATAATGTATTTATCAAACACTCAAAAAGATCATAACCTATCTACGTGATACGCGTAAAATCACAAAGTCTCTCGTAAAAGAATAGCGTACTATCCATAGATTTGGATAAGACGTAGTCAATGACCAAAACTTTTTTGTCAGAAATGTTCAATAAGTGTGATTGTTTACTCAAAGTAAAAATTTACAACCATTGAGTTGAAAAAAAGACTTTCAAGATTAAGACAACAGGTTGTTCATTACTCCTAACTATTCTGGGTTAAAAACGAATGGTGTTGAATGAAATAAGAAATATCTCCAATGTAAAATCTTAAAACTATTCTGGACTGTTCAACCTAGTACACGAAACTCATGGTTAGTTAACAAACTGCTCAAACTGAGAGGAGAGATATATTATTGGATCAAGCTAAGGGTCAGGAATGGCAATTCTTCACGGTTTTGGACTGACAATTGGTCACCTTTTGGTGCTCTGAAGACTTTTCTTAGTAGTGACTCAAACTTTTCACTTGGAGTTCCAGAAGGTGCAACAGTATCTTCTCTCTTCAGGGACAATCGCTGGATGCTTCCCCAACCTCGCTCAGATAAACAACTTCAACTTCATGTTTTTCTCACTACCATGGAACTGACATTAGAAGAAGATTATTATGAATGGGAGTTAGAGGGAAATGTCTCATCAAATTACTCAACAGAACAGATTTATGCAATCTTATCTGGCCAAGGAGTAGCAGTTTCTTGGGAAAAAATTGTGTGGATTGCTGGAGGCATTCCTAAACACTCTTTCCTTTCCTGGCTTTTTATTCTTAATCGCTGTCCAACGCGAGATAGATTATTGAGATGGGGGCTTCAAACGGCTCCAACTTGCTTACTTTGTAATTCTACAGCCGAGTCGCGTGATCACTTATTCTTCTCATGTCCCTTCTCTTGGGACTTGTGGTCTCTGCTTGGTCGTCGCTGTGATCTCATACCGGAGCAACAATGGAGCGATGTTATAACGCAATTACAAACGCTCAGCAGTCGAAATTACATGGGACGTCTGGTACTACTAACCTGGCAATGCTGTCTTTATTGGATTTGGCAGGAACGAAACAACAGACTTCACCGCAACGTTTTCCGCTCAACAGATTCACTACTCAGGTTCATTGATCGCCAAATAAGGGACCGAATACTTAGCTACAGAGAGAAGAGTCCTCGACTTTCTTCAAGGATGATGCAGCAATGGCTTGCTTAAGGCTCTATCTTCTTCTTCGTAATTATCGTCCCCGTTTCGAACTCACACATCGACCATTTGGTTTCTAGAGTCCTTTCACCATGGGCTTAGGCTCTTCTTTTATTTTGTTTATCATTTAACTGGGCTGGGCTGAGCTCTTACTTTCTAGCCTTTGGGCTTGTATTATCTTCTTTCTTGCATTTTAATATGAAATTAAGTTCAAAAAAAAAATCTTAAAAAATATTTTTTCTCAAAAAAATCTAAAAAATATAGCATTCTCGCAACAGTTTTTCAAACTATAAAACGAGTTAAGATTCTTATACAATCTATTAAGAAGCAATTTAATTATTATCTAACATAATATCTTTCAAAAAACACTGTAAAATGTATTTAGAAGTATTTCAAATCAAATCATAAACGGTATTTTATATATACAACTTTGTGTCTAGAGATTAATGATGCCCCAAGATACGGGTATTGAGAGAAAATCAAGTTGGTTGCATAACAGAAAAGATCCTCATCCTTATTTCCTCTCCTTTCACACATTATTTCTTTGTTCATTCTCGCTGTTTTCTTATACATTCACTTTTGTCTGCTTAACATTATCCCTCAGGTTCGGTACTGAAACCCTAATTAAGTTTATTTATTTATTTATTTACGTCTTTTCTCAAAGCTTCCCTCCAAGAAACATGGAGGACGAGGGCCAAAGAAGTAACTGGAGGAGAAGAGCTCGCCAGATCAACTCGGAAGACGACCGGCCAACAAGTAGACGTCGCCAAAATGAAACTCAAAACGACGGCGTACAAGCTGGTGATCACGTCGAACGCCTTGCCCTTGACCTAAGCTTGGGGCCAACACCAAACTCCTCTCAGATCCCGTCCATAACGACGTCGTCTCCGCTTCCTCTAGCACCACCATTGCCTTTTGCTCCGCCCACGTCGACCTCGACGCATCCACTACCACCAGCATCGCCTTTTGCTCCACCTATGACCACGTGGCAGTCACCTAGCTCTATAGCGCAGTACTTTGCTTCATCACCGTCTCGTTACATGACCTATCCGCCCTATCTGACCAACTCTATCTACCAGACAAGACCGTCAACACCCATGCAGCCACCACCGTTCGGACAGTCCTTTAACGTCTTCCCATCTTCATCTTTCGCCTCTCCGACAAGACCAGCCATGAGACCAGTAACTACCGGGGCCGTGTCACGTCGCGGTTACAGATCGCAGTCCAGCGTTAACCGGAAAGAGGATACCATCCCACCGCCGTTTCCATGGGCCACGAGTAAGCGAGGGTGGATACAAAGCTTGGAGGATCTCACGTCGAAGCAGATCACGACCATCACTGGAGAGGTACAATGCAAACACTGTGAGAAAGTGTATGAGGTGAGTTACAACCTGAGGGAGAAGTTCTCGGAGGTTAAGGATATTTTCTTGATGGGGAAATGGATCATGAGAGAACGAGCTCCTGTGGAATGGACAAACCCTGAACCGGCGAGATGCGAGTTTTGTGGTCGTGACAAGGCAGTGAAGCCGGTGATTGCTGAAAGGAAGAGTCAGATTAATTGGTTGTTTTTGCTTTTGGGACAAACGTTAGGGTTTTGTACGTTGGAGCAGCTCAAGAACTTTTGTAAGCATTCCAAGAGTCACCGGACCGGAGCTAAGAACCGTGTGCTTTACTTGACGTATCTGGGACTTTGCAAGATGCTCGAGCCTAACCGTGAGCTCTTTCACCGTGAAACCTCTAGGCGGTGAGTAAGATATGTTTGAAGATTTGCTAGGGTTTTAGAAGATTTGGACGGTTGCATTTATGTGGGTTTTATTTGAATAATAATTTGGGTGATAAGATGCAAATCTTTTGCATGTGTTTATCCCTTCGTCAGGTGTTTATCTAGACTTTGGCTTAATATCTCATTAATATATAGTCTTAAACTGCATGGGTTGTGTTCAAAACTGTGACGTATCTCAACTTTTAAATAAAAAATGCGCTTAAAGTAAATTTTGTTTATATGTGATTTGAGTTGGAAGAAGATTTTAAGATATCAGAATCTTTTCAAATCAATCCAAGTCTAACGACTGTTTCGTGATATATCGCAAGTTAAATTAATTACTGGATAAATCTTTAAATTTCAAAAATATATTCAAAAATTCACACGATAATATATTTTACAAATAAATTTGTGGATAATCTACAATCTTCAAGTATTAACTATCATACCTTTGATCCCTCAATGAGATATGAGATATCACATAATATGATTAAACTGTTAACAAGAAAATTTAATCCTATAATGTTCAAAAACAGTTAATCATATCAAATAAGATTAAACTGTTAATATCAGGGACTTACAATAACACTCGAAACACAGAATAATATATAAATATTTCAATTTTATTAGTATCTTAATTTTATAATAGTTAATAAAAGGAAACACGAGAAAATGAAAAAGGTTTTTAACTCTTTAGAATATTAATCATGAAAAATTTATAGGACATTTGTCAGTATAGGTGGTATAATATATACTATTGTTTTGGCGAACCGATTCTTATAACTATATAATTAAAAGATAATATATATATATATATATATATATGTTATCCAAAATAATGTTTTTAATTATAAAAGTTAATTCTGATACTTAATTAATAATATGATAAAAATAATATATATATATATATATATATAAGAAAATGAATAATGCATATAATAATGTATGCGCCGGCAAACACATTACTTTTCTAATTAAAATGTAATTATATAACTATTTGTACAACGATATCAATTTTTTTTTACTGAAAAGGTTTTTCTTTAACATAATGAATTTCATATTCTATGCAAATAAATGAAAAAAAATTTACAACTGTTTAAGCACATGCCTAGTAAAATACTTAACTTGAAACCAAAAATAACACCATAGTTGAACTAGATACGTCCAAAGTTGGAGAGGAGATGCAACGATATCAGCATTCCACACCTAAAGGCATGATTAATGCAAGTTTTTTAGGTTGTGTTTAATGGAAAAAATTAAAAAATTATTTCTTAGTTTTTATTTAAAAAAATTTAAAACTGACTTTTATTTAAGAGTTTTAAGAGTTAGTCTTTAACTTCTAATCTATTAATTTAAAGTCTTATTTAAAATTTGTCATGACATATTTTATTTTTGGACCTAGTAAATATGTTGTATGTTGTGACTAAATATAAAACATTCTTTAGAGACATTACTTAATGTAATTTCATAATGGTAACGCTAACATTAATTTAACTTGTTCCTACTTTCACTCTTAACAACCCTAACTCAATTTAATTTGTTCATCCTAAGGCGTGAGGTTACATGTAGCATTCTCTATGTTTGGTGATTATCGTACTATGTTTTATATTCAGCACAAACACCAAATTAAATATTACCTTAAACGATGACATTCACAACTTATAATAACAAAAAGAATTACATGAAATAGTAATTAACATATTTCATTTAAATATTTCAAATTTTGTATGAGTCTCTTAATTTTTAAATAAATAATTAATTTTTTTTATTTTTAAAAAACATTTTGTTAAGATATATTATCATTTGAAACAATCACTAATGTTGATCATAAATAAAATTAATTATTGTATTTTAAGGAAGATTTTATTAAAATTAATTAATGCTGAAAATTATGATTAGTGTTATGAACCGAGTGAATTGATCATAACCTTTAGATGGATCATGGTCGATGGATCATGGTCGATGGACCATGGTCGATGGACCATGGTCGATGGGCTTGTGGTTGGTTCATCTATTACCGTCCCAAGTATAAACCTAGTCCATAGAAGTTTACTAATCCGGACCCAAATAAGATTATGGTTAGACAAGAATGGAAAGCCTATTACATGTTGATTTTGGAGATTTTCCCTTTTCTATGTTTTGGACTATTTCTTTTTCTTGGTCGGTTGTAATCCATATATAAATGAATCCCCTTAAGCTTATGAATAACAAGTTTAAACACAC
>CAJHQP010007101.1:0-34165 GCA_905132765.1 Moricandia arvensis
GAATCGACATCCCGATACAACAAACTCTTGGAAGCAAACATCTTACCCACACGATTCGCTGATACTAAGTTTTATGCGTCCCTGGGACTTGAGGATAAGCTGCGAAGAGACAGAGCAACCCCAATAAAACGGTGAACACAAACCCTGGTTACTTCCTCATCTCCATGTTCTGCGAACGTGGTGCACAGTTGATCCAGACCCAGGATAAAACCGACAGATGCGGCCAGTCTCCTCACCCCACTGTTCTCCAAGGTCAACGTTAACCTCCGCAATTACACAGCTGTAACTGACAGGGAGTTCGTGTACACAACCTACCTCATCTCCTGTCATGTCCTGCGTGATGAGACCACCTATCAGTTCTGCGATAGGAGCAGAGAGACATTCTTCATCCAACTCCCATTGCCAGGTCTCACTGATTTCAGCACCCTGGAGAACATCACATTCCTACCAGACAAGGAGCTCCTCTGCGCCGATCCAAAGCCCCCAACCCGTGATGCTGATATGGATGATGTGGAGGATATGACTCCAACAGATGGGGGTGAGTTTGATTTGGACCCACATCTAGACCTGGAAGATGACACAGCTTACCGCAAGTGGATGGTGGATTCTCAGCGCAAGAACAACAGCCTCATGAAGAAGATCTTGAACATGATCACTGGAGGTTGTTTCTCAGGACAGAGTGGTTAGGCGGAACCTAAGACACCTCAGAGAAGTCGGCGACCAGGAAAGGAACCAGCTGGAGATGATCGACTGCCAAGGAACATGAGGACGACTGGTGACGAGAGCGGCGACTCTGAATGAGTCCATAAGGACTATTTTCTATCCATTGTTTTATCCATCTGAACTATTTATTTTTCATGCTTTATTTATATTTGTGTGTTTTTGTTCCTCCTATTTCTATCAACAACTAGGGATGGTGTGATCTAAGTCTGGGGGAGCATTTTTGTGCTTTGAGTCAGTCCTTGTTCTTGTGTCATTTTAATGTTTTATTGAGTCTTGCTTTAGGATCGAGTCAGTCTGAACTATTGTGGGAATAATGACCTTATTGTGTGATGTTATTTTAACCACCTCATGCTCTAACTTTCTTATTCAGTGACCTTAGCAGTGGCGAACGACCCATACATGGACCTGGAACACCCTGACATTTCTCATTAGACTCTCGAGAAGTTCTCTACTGATCAGGTTACACTGGGTAGACTTAACTCCACCTAACTTGGACCTAACTTTGACTTTAAATTCTTCTTGTTATGGGTATTAGATCAGGGAAACGAGACCTACACTCAGGACTTTTCATCCCTCTTGTTGTTCTTGAGTGGCTAGCTCATCTTTAGCTAGTTCCCACCTTGCACCTTAACCTTTATTCCACCCACATGCACTTATTTTTCCCTATGTTATATATGCAGATATGTGTAAAAAAGGTTGGAGAGGAAAGGATCGACACAGCCTCTTACTCATCGATGCTAAATCATTCAGAAGAGGAGGAAGGAACACGATGAAGAGAAGATCAGTCAGATGCCTGATCCATGAATGGGAGAACAATCAGGCGCCTGGTCCACTAATAAGAAGAACAAGTCAGAGAGTTGAGGTAAAAACCACCAGTGGCTCCCAAAACTAATTGTTACCTCCTTCTCTCGTCACTACTCAATCATTGTGTATAAGTTTATATATAAAAAAAATTAAAATTTCTTTGAGTGACGAGAAAGGGGATGAATATATATATGATTATACCACTGGGAAAGTTGTAATGATCCAGTACCATAAATAGAGTAAGGAAGAGCGAGTGTTTATGAGAGGAGCAGTCAGATAGGGTGATCCAACTGGAGAACAAACGGTTTGATCAGAGCAGAAGTGAGTAAGAGCTGTGGACATCAATGGATCCGTCCTCTCCTGCAGTTTTGTGCGATATCCTGCATCCACCTCAAAAATTGGTAACCCCTAAACACTCTAAGCTCCACCACTCAAACACTGAAATAGCATGTTTTAACACCTAGCTCGTCTACCCTGAGTAGTGCCTGTGACAAGAAGCTCACGCTGATCTTAATGAATGTAGGGAGTTTGTCTCGATAGTGTCGCTTTTTCAGGTTTGAGATGTAGAGTATGGAGCCGATTTTTGAACAGCAGTCAGGGGGTTTCAGTAAGTGTATGAGGTCCTAGCTAACTTCTTGTATGGTTCAGAGATTCGTGGTAAGAGTATGGTTACTGAGAATAAGCGAGTTCCCACACTTTCAAACATTTCTCCCTGTTCTTGATACTTGCCTTGTTCGAGGACAAACAAGGAGCTAAAGTCTGGGGAATTGATATATGGTGTTTTTCACATCATTGTATATATGTTTTATTTGATTCAAGACTCTAAACTGTGTTAGTCTAGTCTCTTTTGGGTCTTTTTTCAGGTCTTGAGTTTGATAGAAGAGTAAAGAAAGGGCATATGAAGAGAAAATGTCTTTTGGAATAATCCTGCGGAGACACACTCAAGCAGAACAGGCAGACGGGTGATCCCGATGACTGTTCCAGACGAATATGGAAACTCCTATTTCGGGAATTAAAGCCCTGTTGCCCTAATTTTCTTCTACCTATTGGCGCCTCCCTATAAAAAGACCTCCTCTATTATTTTTATTTTTTTCTTACGTTAGTTTTGGCAAGAGACCTAGACTTGTTTTGGCGATTGGCAATTGTAAGGGAGAAAGCTCCATCTTTTCTAGAGAAGATCATCCTGAACCCTTTGTTTTTCTACTCTTATTTTATGCAGTTTATTTCAGGTTTAATGTCTTTGTTTCACTGCATCATGATTGAGTAGTCATCTGGCTTGCCTAGGGTTTTAGGGTATTAATAAACGAGCCAAACATAGATAAGCATCATTCATTGGACTCTTCATTCATATTAATCTTATTGCTTGCATTAACTTGATCACTTAATGTTAGATCTGATGCTCATCGCCTAGCTAACCAAGCAGGAGATAACTTGACCTATATTGAATGAGCTTAATATCTTTAATCAGCGAAAGTAGATATTAGAGCATTAAATGAACAAGATCAGACATGAACTCTAAAGCTTGTAGCCGCCTCTGATCCCAAGCGACAGCTTAGGTGATCCTTCCGGCTCGCAAAGGATCCATCACCACGACAGTGGGTTGGATCAGCTGAGAGATCCGATGTTCTAGATTTTGTAAACCTGTGCTTGAATAATTGTTTGGCTAAATCAATACCCGCATTAAACCCTAGGTAGGCTTTCATACCAAATCACATTTAAACATCCTTAATTACTTGTCATCTAAGTCACCTAAATCTTAAAACCATAATTTCTTCTTAGCTTGAATTTAAAACTCATAGAAATAAAGTGTAGACTGGGTCCTCTGGATTTGAATCTAAAGTACTATAATTACAACTGTTAACTTGACAGTAGCAAGGATTCATTTTTAGTGTATCAGTTAGCTTCTGTTCTACAAGGTAAAAATTCTTCCTCTCGCCTGATGTACATAGCGTTGCTCGCCACTTGGTTGTCGATTCTCCTAATGTGTTCGCTCAGAGTTTCAAATGTTTTTGTCATTTCTTAGTATATAAGATCTAACTTTCTTATTGATGTGGGCGGCTATTTTACGGTTCCTGTGAAGACTTGGTTCATTTTTGACTTTGAACTTTTTTCGTATCTGTTCACAGTGGTGTCACAGTTGCTTGTGGAATGATCGTGCTGGTTCATCACGTCAGGGAATTCAACCCATTTTTCAAAATTGGAAGGGACAGCGTTGCTCTCACCATAGTATCGAGATAAGTCATTTCCGTCTAGAAGGGCTGCAAATGATGCCAGAGTTTCTCTAACACGGATCAAGTGCTCCTCTTCTATGAATAATGGTGGTTCCTTCCTTTCGGTGTCTCTTCTTTCGAAAGCTCGACCTAAGGCTATGTTTTCTATTAGCTTTTTAGCGCTCGTAGGGCTTCGGGTACCGCAGTTCTCGTTGCTTCCTGTATCAAGGATGGTTTGATAATCTAGGTTGAGTCCTCTATAAAAAGTATTGATTAGTTGTTTTTGAAAATCCATGGTGCCGGGCACGAAAGTTGGTAGCTTTTTAAACCTATTCCAGGAGTTTCTAAAAGATCGCCGACTACCTTGAACGAAAGTGGATATTTCTCTTCTTGCTTCCCAGTATCTCTTCCTCGTCACACACACACACACACACACATACACACACACACACACACACCCACACACCCACACACCCACACACCCACACACCCCACACACCCACACACACACACCCACACACCTACACTCACAAACACACACCACACACTCCCCCTTCTCTGGTGTCATACATAGAGTATAAATATAAAACCGTAAAAATCTAGGTCGAAACTTGTCTAGGGGTAATCTTGTAATCTTGTGTCTTATCTCTAACTTGGGCTTGAAATCGGTTGTCTAGGAATTGGTCATCGATCGATGTCAAGTGTTCAGCACCGATCGATCTTGTTCATGTAACATCGGTCGGACGCCTATGTAGTGTCGTCGATCGATGACAGTCTTGCACCTCGACTCTCTCAATGATCAGCTACGGATTATTCTCCTCTAAATGTTCTAAAAGCTCTAAGTATCTCCATATATCTCCAAAACGTAACTGGGCCTGTAAAGACCTTAAAACATAGCCAAGACACACATAATAGACCCTAAATAGAGCCTATAACATGGCCTGAAACTGGTAATAAATAGGCTATATCAACTCCCCCAGACTTAACCTTTTGCTTGTCCTCAAGCAAACAAGCTTACGAAAGAGGTTTTGAAAAGCAAAGACTCACAAAATATCTAAGTATAACTGTCACCTTACTTTATTGCAATCACATCCTATCAAGTAAATCACAGAGAAACTTTATATACCATATCCTAATATAGCAACCAAATCCATTCTACCAACAACTTAACGAATACTAGTATGAATCGCCCCTCTACTGATTTCATTTATTTGCATAAATAAAAGTGCAGGCTTTACTTTTGGGAGTATCGATCAAAGTATATATGGACTCTTACCTCTGCAAGTATCTGAACACACAGGTAGTCTTTTCTGATTCTTTTCCTCTCTCTCTTCTTACTTCTTTTCAGTCAATGTCTTCCTTGTTTTGAGGATATCATTTTTATTTTTTTAATTGACTTAGATATTTGGATAGACTTCCATGAATCAAGCCCTAATGGTTTTTCCACCAAATCCTATTAACTTCCTTTTGACCTTTATCTTTTTCGAGGATCATATGAATCAAGTTTTAATGGTTGTAGCCACCAAATCCTGTTCGACTCCTTTTCTAATCTGAAGGGGAGAGAGAGGGGAATCAGAAGCACACAGACTTTTACATTCCAGACTTGCAGAAGGAATCCGATCCAGTGTATACCAAATCCCAAAGCAAGCAAATAATATCAGGATTAGTGTTGGAAATCAGCTTTGTTCCTTCAAACTTTCTAAACAAGTGTGATATAGTGGTAGGATGATCCACTTCGGTATCTCTAGTAATCTCTGCAAATAACCTTCTAAGAATGGTGCTAAAGTGTGGTTAGTCAATAATAAATTTTGATCATAGTTCTCTTCTTGACTCAATAATTTTTTTGTTTGAAAAACTCATATATAGATAGTAAATAAAACTCAAAAACAATAAAATAGCAATAACGAACCTCCCCGAGACTTAAATTACACTGTCCCCAGTGTAATCCGCCCCGGATTGGTTAGGAAAAATTAAATCATAAGTAAATAGCTAAGTATAGAACTCGATACCTCTCTCTATAAGAGAGTGTTGATCGATGTCAGGCGGTTTGGTCGAACGATGGTCGCGATCCATTGTCGATCGATGGCGCCTCTATGGTGTCGAACGATGATGATTTAAACAGTCTGTAAAAACAAAGTAAAACTCGAAATAAATAGTAGTATACGTAAAACTACATAAAAACTTACTAAACAGTAGGTTGCCTCTCATTCAGCGCTTGTTTATAGTCTTAAGCTCGACGGATTGAACTTTCTGACTAGAATGGAGGTGGATCGACACTTGAAAAAAAAATGTCTACATCTTCTTTGCTCTTCGGAAACCATGTACCAACGAAGTTTCTCATTGCTTCTTCTCCTCTGGATTTCTCATTCTTTATGATCTCCTTAGTAACCTCCACTGAATGCATTCTCCTTTGTAGATTCTCAATACTACGTTGTAGCATTCTAAGTCTGGCAGCTGTAGTCTCTGATATATCCTTCAATTTCTGAGAATTTCTTCTTTCATCAGGCTCTGAGAAAATCAATCTCATTAAACCTGTTTTTTAGTTTTTTTCTGCTGCGTACTTCTGTCTGTCGAAATAAGTATCAACTAATGGCATGATGCTGTCGTCGATCGATGTAACTCTATCTGGTCCACTCGCATGTTGTATTTGAACAATATCCAAATATTTCTTGATCTCATCCATGCGTGTAGTCAAACCGTTGTGGCACTTGTCTATAGGATAGTAGACATCATCAAGCCTTCTGTAGAAATCATCTAATGACATCTCTTGAGCTTTGTAGATCTCATTCACAATATCGTCAATCTCTGCTCTGTTGTATGTTTTTGTTTCTGCCTAGACATAGCGATCATTGCTGCATGTTCAGGTAAACATATGTAATGTACTCAAACATAGTAGCTCTCTCTAGAACTGCGCTGATATCTTCTTCTTGCACATTCACAATTCTTCCGTTTATAGCTCGTGCATTACCATTCTCATCTCTGTAGATTCCATACTCATCTTTCTTTTCCAAATAGAAAAATTTTCTGCCATCAGCATCATAAGCTCTCGTTCCATACTCTACGCGACCGTCTATCAGTAGGATTAACGTCACACACTGTGCGTCGATCGACGATGAAGTCGGCAGAAAGATTGAGAAACTACAAGTTTTACCCAAAAATTTTATTAATTGCAAGACAAGTCTCTGGCCAAAATTTAGATTAATTATTAGGTTTTATATCTTTGTTAAACCCTAAGATGTATTATTCAGAAAATAGGCAGCCGCAAAGTTACTCCAGAGTTTTAGAGTTGGAATACATTGATTGGAGAGAGAGATCTGATCGCCATTACAAAGAAGATCTTGAACTCCTTATTTTTGTTTTCCAGTTTATTTTATGCAATTTATTCAGAATTTTTATGTTCTTTATTGCTATATCTGAGTAGTTCTATATTAGATTTAGAGTTATTCAATGGCAGTAATGTATTGCTGTTTTTATAGAAATTGTTAGGGTAATCTTCTCTGTTCTTTGTTTAAGTTGCACTTAATGCTAAATTGAACTTGATCACTTCAATATTAGAAGTTAAGGCTCTATAGCGCAAGCGAGAGCATGGTTATAACCTGGAATCTATCTTAAACAATCTAAATAACTAGTAACAAACGAGAGTTAGACTAGAAGTTTATAGAAATAATTAAAACGCAAAACCGGTACTGTTTAGAATGAGCATCGATCGATGTAGTATTACTGCCATCGAACGACGCTCAAACGAGATGCGCGAGAGTGATCTCCTAAACCATGAGGTTTGAATTCATAACAATGCTTAATAAAACCTTAGCAATCTATTAGTTTGCATTGTCTAAATCTACTTAAGAATTTCCCTAAAATCTAATCTCTAATTTAAATCCTTATAAACCAAATAAATCTTAAATTTGCTTTTATTGTTATTGAAATAATTCATCTAGCTTTAATTCGAAAACAATAAGTCTATTGTGTAATCTTAGAGTCTCTGTGGATTCGATTCGTAAGTACTACACTTAACCTCTTGTTTGAGAGAGTAAAGTGGGAATATAGGGTTAATTTTTAAGTGAAATAAAACCCCACATCAAATTTTGCGCCGTTGTCGGGGACTCTTTCTTATTGCCATTAGATTTCGTTTAGAATATTTTTCTAGATTTTTACTCTATTGTTTGCTAAAGTATTCTTTCCCTAAACCTTATGACACAGGAACTTAAAGGAGAGAATATGGATTCTGGACAACGACCATCGATCGACGGAGCTCATATGAATCGCTCGACGTTAGTCCACTGCTGTCGGGCGACACCCTTCATTGCCATCGATCGATACCGATCAGCCGGAAGAAGGTAAGTTACCCTCTACTGATTATGATAATAAGAAAGTAGCCTTGATAGAACCAAGGAAAAATAAAAGAAACTAAGCAAGCAACTAATTAATTATTATGGGAGCTGAAATCTCCAATCAAATCACTAAATCTCAAAGAATGAGGTAAAAAACGAATTGCCAATGCTAGAATACCTAAATCCCAACAGAACCTATTCCAACAGGTCTGCGATTCGATTATCTGATAACCATGCTGGAAGTTCTAAACTTGATATCGATTTCCTAATTATGGCGCGGAAAAATCAGTTCAATGGTTTTCCCACTGAACACCCGAACGATCACATTATATATTAGAAGACATGGTGAACGAAGATTTCAATCACTGCAAAAATTCCTTTCTCCCTAGAAGGTGACGCCAGGAGGTGGCTGAACCAGCTACCACCAGGATCCCTGGCTTGTTGGGCAGTATTAGAAGCGCCTTCATCAACCACTTCTTTGACGAGGAGAGATACTGGGAAGCAATAAAGGAAATATCCACTTGTGTTCAAGGTAGCCGCGAATCCTTTAAAAATTCCTGGACAAGGTTCAAAAGCTACCAACTCTAGTGTCCACACCATGGATTCTTAGAACCCCAACTGATCAACACTTTCTATAGAGGACTAAACCTAGATTATCAAACCATCCTTGATACAGCCAGCGAGGGGAAATTCGGCACCCGAAGCCCTGCAAGCGCTAAAAGATTGATACAAAATATAGACTTCGGTAAAGCTTTCAAAAAAGAGACACTGAAAGGAGGAACCACCATTGTTCGCAAAGGAGAACCACTCAATCCGAGTTAGAAAAACTCTGGCATCAGTTGCAACCCTTCTGTACGGAGATACCTTATCTCAATACTGCGGTGAAGACAATGCTGTCCCTTCCAACTTCGAAAAACTAGTTGAGTTCTCTGATGTGATGAACCTGAACGATCAACGATTTAGGAAAAGCGCTAGAAATTTCACGAGCAACTATGACACCACTGTGTATAGAGACGAAAGAAGTTCAAAGGTCAAAAATGAACCAAGTCATCACTGGAAACCGTAGAATAGCAGCCGACCTCAATGAAAAATTAGACTTGATATACTTAGAGATGACAGAAAAATTTGACCATCTGAACGAACACATAAGAGAATCGACAACCAAGTGGCAAGCAATGCTATGTCCATCAGGAGAGAGGACGAATTCTTACCAGGTAAAACAGATGCTAAACCCAGGAGCCATTGCAGTGTCGTTAGCTTTCCGAAGCGGTCGACAACTTACCCCTGGCGTTAAGGAGAGTATCACCATCGATGAATTCCAGAAAATCTCGTCAGATGAAGAAGAAAAATCGCATCCCATCCCGCTCAAATTTACAAAAAATATCCTAAAATTCTTTCTGAAATTGAAGCATTAGACCAAAATCAAGACTTTGAAGAATTAATTATCGAACGTAAGGGAAATAACATAGACGAGGGAGACATCGATCGAGACCCCGTGCTGGACATCGATCGACAACCCTTACCAAATAATCGATCGACAACCCTTACCAAAAATCGATCGTCGTCATGAAGAAAGAATCGATCGAAACTCTGATCCAGAATCGGCCGAAATGGTTAAGACAACGATCTATCAAGCGAAAGCTCCTTTTCCGTCAAAGAATGCTAAGAAGAAGAAAAAGCAACTACAAAAAGCAATATGCAAGAAAGCGTTTGACAAAATAAACATTGAGATGCCACTAAGCGATGCTATTCACATCTTGCATGCTATGAAGCAATACGTGAAATATGCAGCATCACGAGGATTCCATGAATCGGAACACTGCATGATGGTGTCTGAAGAGATGAGTGAAATGATTCAAGGGAAAACTCCAATTAAACTCTCTGATCCCGGTAGTTTCGTTTTGGACTGCACTATTAGCGATGAGAGATTTCAAAGATCCCTCTGCGATTTAGGCTCTAGTGTCAACCTGATGCCTTATTCGTCGCAGTCGCTCTTGGGCTAACACAGTTTCAATCTACCAGGGTCACACTCGTTTTAGCTGATAGATCCACTAGAATTCCGGAAGGTGTACTTGAGGACGTACCCGTACGTATTCATAACTGCGATATACCTGCAGATTTCATAGTGCTTAAATACGAGCGAGAACCTCGAAATCCCATTATCTTAGGAAGACCTTTCCTTGCCACTGCCGGGGCGATCATTGATGTCAGAGAGGACGTATATGCCTCAACATAGGAAGATACCGATGGTCTTCGACATGGAAAAGATTGTAAAACAACCTCTGATCGACGGTCAAACCTATCATATCGATTACCTCTCCGATCTAGCAGAAAGCTCATTAACAGACATATGTTCGAACAAACCTCTAGAAAAAGCAAGCACATCTCCTTACGGCGACATTTCTGCGTTAGAAGATCGCACTGAAGAGTATGCAAGGTTAATGGACGCCACAGAAGAAATCTTCAATGTCGATCTTGAAAACTCGATCCATCAATCCCCATCGATCGACACCCCAATGTCGCCATCGATCGACAGCGTACTGCGACCGACGACTGGAGCATAGAAAAAGCACCCAAAATCGAAGCTCAAACCACTTCCAGCCGGTCTTAAATATGCTTTCCTTTACGAAAATTCCTATCTTGTCATCATAAATGCAAACTTAAGTAGCGGAGAACAAGCACTGTTGCTGAATAAACTTCGGAAGCACCGCAAGGCTTTAGGTTATTCGTTAGATGACATCCCTGGAATTTCCCCCGCTTTATGCATGCATAGGATACACCTCGATGATGAATCCAAATCTTCCATCGAAACATCAGAGAAGATTGAATCCTAATCTTAAGGAAGTAGTTAAGAAAGAATCATGAAACTTCTAGAAGCAAGCGTCATTTATCCGATCTCAGACAGCAACTGGGTCAGCCCGGTTCATGTTGTCCCAAAGAAAGGAGGAATTACTGTGGTAAAGAATGACAAAGATGAATTGATCCCTACTAGAACTGTCACTGGACACAGAATGTGTATCGATTACAGAAAACTAAATGCTGCCACACGAAAGGATCATTTCCCTTTACCCTTTATCGATCAGATGTTAGAAAGGCTCGCAAGCCACGAATACTATTGTTTTCTCGATGGGTATTCCGGATTCTTCCAGATCCCCATACATCTGGATGACCAAGAAAAGACCACATTCACGTGTCCCTATGGAACATTCGCGTATCGCAGGATGCCATTCGGACTCTGTAACGCCCCTGCAACTTTTCAACGATGCATGATGTCAATATTCACCGATATGATCGAGGACTTCATGGAGGTTTTCATGGATGACTTCTCAGTCTACGGTCCGAATTTCAAATCCTGTCTCGATAACCTGTGTAAGGTTAGCTAGGTGCGAAGAGAAAAATCTAGTTTTGAACTGGAAAAAATGCCATTTCATGGTTAACACCGGAATTGTCCTGGGACATAAAGTCTTAGCAGCCGGGATTGAGGTGGACAAAGCAAAGATTGACGTAATGACAAAACTGCCGCCACCCACTAATGTCAAAGACGTTATAAGCTTCCTAGGACATGCTGGATTTTATAGGCGATTCATAAAAGATTTTAGCAAGATCACCAGACCGCTTATTGCACTTTTGTGTAAAGAGGTGAAATTTGATTTTACGCCCGAATGTCTCGAAGCCTTTGAAAAAATCAAATCAGCGCTCGTATCCGCCCCTATCGTCCAAGCACCAGACTGGGATCTGCCCTTCGAAATTCTGTGTGACGCCAGCGATTTCGCTGTAGGTGCGGTACTTGGACAAAAGAAATAAAAGTTGCACGCTATATACTACAGTATCAGAACTCTAGACGATGCACAACGTAATTATGTGACAACGGAAAAATAATTATTGGCCGTGGTATTCGCCTTCGAAAATTTCGATCCTATCTAGTCGGTTCGAAAGTAGTAGTTCACACCGACCATGCCAGCACTGAATACTAAATGAACAAAAGGACGCTAAGCCGAGACTTTTACGATGGATTCTCCTTCTCCAAGAATTCGACATAGAAGTCAAAGATAAGAAATGAGTAGAAAATAGAGTCGCATATCACTTATCACAAAATCATACTAGAGGACACATTCCTACAGATGATATCTTACCCACGGAAAATGTCTATTTAGCCAAATAAACTTTCGTCAGTAGTGTTAGTTCGACGCATGAAGCGAAATCGATCGACGAGAAACTACTAACATCGAACGATTGTAGCCATAGAGATGGACCGATCTTTTCCATCCCCCGTCGATCGACGATGCATTTGAAAAGGACGTGAAGTAATTATTCTACTGGCCATATACGTCATTTGTAATCCCTCGACCCTATATGATGATTCTCCAGGAAACAGAAATTTCGAGTCGGGAGTATGTGCACGACACACCACCGATAGACCTTGGTATGCAGATATAGTAAACTATCTTGCGGCTGAAGTAGAACCCGTACCTTTCACAAGATATCATAAACAGAAATTCTTGAGAGAAATTCAGAGATATCACTGGGATGAAACTTATCTTTACAAACATTGTTCTGATGGCATACATCGACGATGTGTTTCCGAAAGCGAAACTCCAGAAATTTTGTCACGGATCTGATTACGCCAGACATTTTGCTAGTTTTAAGACAGTGTCAAAAATCCTACAAGCAAGCTTTTGGTGGCCGACTATGTTTCGAGAAGCTCAAGCCTATGTAGCCAAATGTGATCCATGCCAGAGAAAGGAAAAAATAGCAAGAGAAACCAGATGAAGCAAAATTTCATACTCGAAGTTGAAGTATTTGATTGCTGGGACATCAATTTCATGGGCCCTTTCTCTTTTCGCACAGAAATAAATACATACTCGTCGTTGTAGACTATGTCTCTAAATGGGTATAAGAAATAGCGACTCCGAACAATGATGCTGCCGTAGTCGTTAAACTCTTCCAACGTATTATTTTTCCCAGATTTGGAGTCTCTGCGAATCGTAATCAGCGATGGAGGTACCCACTTCATTAACAAAGTGTTCAAAAAGTGCTCAAGAAACATGGAGTCCACCATCGAGTAGCCACACCTTATCATCCTCAGACCAGCAGACAAGTAGAAGTATCCAACCGTCAGATCAAAGAAATCCTGGAAAAGACAGCGGGATCAACCCGTAAAGATTGGTCTTTGAAATTAGATGATGCACTTTGGGCATACCGAACAGCGTTTAAAACAACATTAGGAACTACTCCACTCCACTTAATCTATGGAAAATCTTGTCATCTCCCTGTAGAACTAGCGCATAAAGCCGAATGGTCCATAAAAAGGATAAACTTTGATGCTAAATTTGCAGTAGAAAGAGATTAATCTAACTAAATGAGCTCGACGAAATAAGATATCGCGCTTTTGAGAACTCAAAATTGTACAAGGAAAGAACAAAATCCTATCATGACAATAAAATTATTTCACGGTATTTCGAACCAAACGATCAAGTACTCATGTAAAACTCTCAGTTAACTCTATTTTCTGGAAAAATTACATTCCCGTTGGTTCGGACCCTTCACCATCAAAGAAGTTACGCATTACGGGATAGTTGTCTTATTTAATCCTAAAGGAGAAGATTTAATGGTGAATGGGCAGCGAGTGAAACACTATTGGGCTAGAGATGAAATCCCGCGAACCTAGACTACACGTCTGGAGGTACCCATTCCCGACTGATCAGCCCATTTCATGTCAAGCTAATGACTTTAAACAAGCGCTGAGTGGAGGGAACCCACTAAATTACTAATACAATAATATATATACCGTGAAGAAGAATGGGTACCTCCAGACGTGTATTACTAATTTAGTAATTTAGTACTCATGTTAAACTCTCGATCATATACAAATAGTGATAAAAACACAAAACCCAAAAGAAGAATTTATATATTAGCAAGAATTAGTTAATTAAAAACAAATTTATAATAATTATCTATTATTTCTGCAATTACAAAAATCTAAACTAAAAAAGGAGTCACCGACCGGACCATCGATCGATGCCCCTATAGGACCGTCGATCGATGGTTGTGCATCGAGTAGGTCAACTCAACGCGACCCCGATTCATAAAACACTTTTCTCCAAACCGCCAAAAATACAAACGAGTTCTACACCCGATTTCTCTCCAAAAATTTGGCCAATTTTGCTCGTTTTTTTGAGCCTAAACCACAAGATTTCTACCCTATCTACCTGTTCAACTCTTTAAATCACTCAATCTTCAAGGTATGTTCTCCAAATCTCTTAGTTTGGGAACTTTTTAAGGTTTGAAGAAAAATAAATTTTTGGTAATTTAACTCGGAATGTAGAACGATTTAGGTTGTTGGAGTACTATATTAGGGACTATCCATCATTTTTACACTTGATTTGCACGATTTGAGTTGATTATTTTCGATCTTGTGAACACTGATCCACGACACAGCATTGATCGATGCCCATGAGTCGACATCTATCGACAGCCATTAGGTCTTGTCGATCAATGACCATGTGCTACCATCTATCGATGTTTACTCCTTTTATTTCAACATCAATTTTGATTTGTTCTTTGTTTCATTATATGCAGATAGACGAGAGGAGAACTAAGGCACTTTATGAGGTTGGTGGTCCCAGCGCTCCACCACGGGGTCCTCCATGCCGAGACCCTTGGCCCAAAGAAGAGGAGGCTATGCTTGCTACATTTGAGGACTATCCTGATCCTCGAGGAGCGGTGCAATCGAGAGAATGCACACACCATCCCCTAAGCAAGGAGTGGGAAGACTTCGACAGCCTCTATTACAACGCCTGGAAGGGCGTCACCATCGAGCCAACCAAGTTTGCTGACAAGCGAACCTTGAAGAAACTGGGGCTCTACCACGAATTCAGACAGATGGTGAAGGAGCTTGGATTGGGCACCATGGCTACTAAGCCATATCCTCTGTATCCCGACCTGGTGCGGCAGTGTATCTCCACAGCTCAGGTGCTCTACAAGATCCCCAGACTGAAGGTGGCGCATGAGGCCACCTTGACCTTCTTCATCAGAGGCATCCGGTACAGGATTCCCATCCCGCAGCTGTGCGAGATATACAGCTTCGACATTGGTGCCAGTGACTGCTCAGTCGCTGCTTTCCATGGCCTACCTATTTTCTGGGGCCTCATTGGGACTTGCCACTTCGACTCCGGCTTAGCCACCCAGACGGACGTCCGTCACCCGACGCTGCGCTACTTCTTGAAGGTCCTTGCCAACATCCTGTTGTGCAATATGGAGCCTAACAAGGTTCGAGTCCAGGAGCTGACACTGCTATAATATTGCGTCAGGGATTTAGTTCACCTTGACGACAAGCTCTTCCACCCCCCCACCCACCGATGACCAATCAGCAGGTGAACATGGGGGCTATTTCTGCAGAGCAGCCTGGCGACCTGAAGGATAAACCCTTCAAGGGTTATGGCGAAAAGAGGGAGACGATAGGGAGCCTCTTGACACCCATCTTCAGCTTTCTTGGGATTAGCCTAGAGGCAGCTTCGGTAGAGAGAGGATTGCTCTTCATGGATGAGGATCACCTACCGAGGGCCCAATGGCTGAAGGAGGGGCGCTTTTGGTTCTTTGTGGATGACGAGGGACCACAGATGATAGCACTCCCACTGCGAGATGTGACAGATTTCTATGACGATCTACAGCGCCTCGCATTCCACCCAGCTGATCATCACATCTACACCGCACCCCTCAGAGTACGTCACAGAGTAGGCCTCCGCTCAGCACACCCAGTCACAGCGACGAGCCAGCACAGCCAACTCAGCCATTTCCACCTCTCCCAGCCTTCCCTGAGATCCCAGAGATCCCCATCCACGACCATGGTGCTTTCCAGCGGGTCGTGGTGGAAGAGCTTTGAGCGATATGGGCCAGGGTAGAGACGATGTCCCGTTGCCAATGCTTCAGCCGTCCGAGGACACGATCCAGATCACCACCAGGGCCACAGCAGCAACAGCAGGACCAGGACACATCTGACGAGGAGTAGTCTTTTTGATACTCCATTTTCTTTTACTTCGTCTCTCTTTCAGAATTATACTTATGTTTATTTATTTTTGTTGCATTTTTGTTTTCGACTAACTATTTATTTATTACTGTTTGTCTCTTATTTTCACCTTGTGTTTGAGTGTCTAACAGAGCTAACCTAAAGAGAGATGATCGAAATGCAGAGTAGACACACACGATTCAGGCTAACAGCCTACCATCGAGCGACGCTTCCTAGTTGCTATCGATCAATGGCGCTCTAACATAGCATAACGATTTTCTAAATTTATTTATATTATTACTTAATTCTGTATCTATTCTCTATATGAAGGTTCCCGATAGTTCGAATAAACCATCAATCGACACCATACGTTCACCATCGATCATCGATGATGGTTTACCATCGGTCGACGATAACCTACTAGCTTCGATCGATACACCTAACAGTGTTGGTATATTCGCTTATCCTTAACATTGTTTACTTATGATTTAATTTCTCCTAACCAATCCGAGACGGATTACACTGGGGACAATGTAATTTAAGTCTAGGGGAGGTTCGCTAACGCCATTTTATTGTTTTTGAGTTCTATTTACAATCTATATATAAGTTTTTAAAGAGTCTTATCGAGTCAAGAAGATGACTATGATCAAAAATTTATCATTGACTAACCACACTTTAGCACCATTCTTAGAAGGTTGTTTGCAGAGATTACAAGAGATACCAAAGTGGATCATCCTGCCACTATATCACACTTGGTTAGAAATTTTGAAAGAAACCAAAGCTTATTTCCAACACTAATCCTGAAAATATTTTCTTTCTTTGGGATTTGGTATACACTGGATCGGATTCCATCTGCAAGTCTGGAATGTAAAATTATGTGTGCTTCTGATTCCCCTCTCACTCCCCTTCAGAGATTGCAAGAGATAATGAAATGGATCATCCTACCACTATATCACACTTGCTTAGAAAGTTTGAAGGAACCAAAGATGATTTCCAACACTAATCCTGAAAATATTTTCTTGCTTTGGGATTTGGTATACACTGAATCGGATTCCATCTGCAAGTTTGGAAGGTAAAAGTCTGTGTTCTTCTGATTTCCCTCTCTCTCCCCTTCAGATTAAAAAAGGAATCGAACAGTATTTGGTGGCTACAACCACTAAAGCTTGATTCATATGATCCTAGAAAGAGATAAAAAAAGTCAAAAAGAAGTGAACAGGATCTGGTGGCAAAAACCATTAGGGTTTGATTCATGGAAGCTTATCCAAACATCTCAGTCAATTAAAAAAATAAAATGATACCCTCAAAAGAAGGGAGACATTGACTAAGAAGAAATGAGAAGAGAGAGAGGAAAGGAATCATAGAAGACTACCGGTGTGTTCAGATACTTACATAGGTAAGAGTCCATGTATCCTTTGATCGATACTCCCAAGGTAAATCTTGCCACTTTTATTTTATGCAAAGAAATGAAATCAATAGAGGGGCGAGTAAGATTAGTATTCGCTAAGTTGTTGGTAGAATGAATTTGGTTGCTATACTAGGATATGATATATAAAGTTCTTTGTGATTAACTTGCTAGAATTTGGTTACAAGAAAGTAAGGTGACAATTATACTTAGACAGTATGTGAGTCTTTGTTTTTCAAAACTTCTCGCACAATCTTTGTTTGCTTGAGGACAAGCAAAAGGTTAAGTTTGGGGGAGTTGATATACTATGGATTTTGCCTATTTTACCTATGATATATATAGTATATTAGATTCTTTCATATGCATTTGGTATTCTTTTAGAGCATTTTACATGTATAGGTACTTATTGGAAGCAATTGGAGCTTTGGACTATTTTGAGCAATTAGGATTGCCCAGCAAAAACTCATAGTCGGATCCAGATTTATGAATGAGCCAACGATTGATGTCACACATTGTGCATCAACCGATGATGAAGTCAGCAGAAAGATTGAGAAACTACAAGTTTTACCCAGAAGTTTCATTAACTACAAGATAAGTCTGTTGTTATTAAAGGGCCTTCGCTGTGAATTCTAATTAAAGTTACTCCTTTGACAAGTACCATAGAAGTTTCTATTGAAGCCTAGATTCCCTGGTCTCTGGAAACCATTCACATCAATGTAGTTTACATCCTCTTCTTCAATCTCATCTTCTCCAGACTCATTTGCTTCTACTTCTACAAAAGTAACCTACTTCTTGAAAAAAATTCTGAACACTATCCAGTTTTCCTTGACCTCTTCAATCTGCTCCTTGCTCACAGCTAGAGCTGATTTCCTTATCTCAAAATCTGTGTTCTTGGTGCTGTTGCTAGATGCCAGATTCTCAATCAATCTCGTAGCTTTTTCAAGGCTCTTGGTGCTGAAATTTCCCTCACTAATTGTGTCCAAAGCCATCTGATATTGTAATCCAATACCTCTGAAGAAAGTGCTAAGAAGCTGCACTTCGTTGAATCCGTGATGTGGACAGTCTCTATGGTATGACTTGAATATGATCCACGAGTTTCTAAAAGACTCTGAAGGTTCTTGTGAAAAAGTAGCAATCTTGCTCCTCAGATCTTCTGCTCTTGTGTTATCAAAGAAGTTACGCAAGAAAGCGTTCTTGATGTCAGTCCAAGATGTCAGGGATCCTGGTGGTAGTTGTTAAGCCAATATGAAGCTTCTCCAGCAAGAGAGTACTTGAAAAGCTTAAAAAAATAGATAGTCTTCAGGGACTCCATTGGCTTTAATAGCAGTCACTTAGATCCTCAAATCGCTCAAGATGATCCATAGGGTGCTCATGTCGCAACCCATGGTAAGTTCGAAGAAAGTGGGCTTGATCTCAAAATCGTTTTCTCAGAAAAGCTGGAGGACGAATGGTGGATCTGTTGGCGTAGAACTTGTCTGGGCGGTTGTAGTCAGCGAGCACTCTCTGAGCAGCTTGGGCGTTAGCTTTTGGGTGAGCTAATGAAGCGTCTGCTTCTGCTTCTATATCAGGGACTACAGCCCCTAATAATCTATATTTTGACCTGCTGCATTACGAAGATGACCGTTGAGGTCATGCAAGTTTCCATTTCATTCTGAACCACTACTATAGTCGCAACAATTTGAACTCGTCTGCTGTCGTTGATCGATGCGGGTGAGATGCTGTCGATCGATGCTAAGTGATCAATTTCGATCGATGCTAGAGATCTGATGTCGGTCGATGATGTCTGTAAAGAAGTGTCGGTCGACGCTGAGTGTATGTCGTCGATCGATGCTTGTCGTCTTTCTTTGCGGATCATACGTTCGAGTTTCTGTGGGTCTGAGAATAGTAATTATTGTCCTTTATTGCTCCTTGTACTCTTTTGCATGCACCTGAAAAACAAAGGAAAACAAAAATTTAGTAACTTGATAGTAAAAACAAACCTAGGCTAAATCCTATAAATTAAATCTAATGGCGATCAATGTTCCCCGGCAACGGCTCCAAATTTGACACAGGTGTGTTTATTGCTCTAGCATGGTATAAATATCCTAAACAATTAATTGTCAATTGAACCCTTAATCATAACACACAAAACAATACTCTTTCCAAGAGAGATCAGGTGTAGTATTTAAGGATCATATCTACAGAGAACAATGGCACACAATAGATTTCTTATTTCTAAAGATTAAGCTATGTGATTATATATATTGGTAACATGTAATCGGTCTAAGGAAATATTCCTTATTGGAAGGTGTAGATGCAATATGGAAATATGCTAATAATATAAATATGGAAATATGATAATAGAGTAACTAGATGCAAATGTAAATATGTTAGATCTAGGGTTTTCAAGCTCAATGAATATAGGGAATAAGAAGCACGGATATGTAAATATTCTATAACTCAAATATTAACTATTCTAACCCTTTAACTCCAACTCTCGTATGCGAGCAAAAGCAAAGACCATCGATCGACGGCTAAGGCCTGGTGTTGATCGACGGTGAAATCAGAAGTGTGAACGATATTTGATATGTTCACCAAGCTAATTAGATCAGCTCTCGCATGCGTCTAACAACCTAGTTCACTGGAGCCTATTATGGCAAAGAACCTACTCTCGTAGTCGTCCATGTCCTACTTTCGAGATCCTAGTTAGCTCTAATGCAAGCATTAAGAACAACTCAATTGATGGATGTTAACTTGACTTAGCAATCCTAGTTTTGGGAAAATCCGTGATTGCTATCATCCAACCTTAAATCTAGTTGGTAAGACATAATCAAACTAAGAAAAATAATCTTAATATAATGCATAGATAAAATATTGGGGTTCCAATACAAATATCCTTAAGGGTTTATAAATCTTCTTCTCTAAATAAATCCTAAAACTATAATGGAGTGCTGGTGCACACGCACACACACTTGCCCCCTACTCTGGTGTCATACATAGAGTATAAATATAAAACCCTAAAATCTAGGTCAAAACTCGTCCATGGGTAATCTTGTAATCTTGTGTCTTGTCTCTAACTTTAGGCTTGAAGTCGGCTGTTTGCGGATTGGTCATCGATCGATGTCAAGTGCTCAGCATCGATCGATATTGGTCATGTAACATCGGTCGACGCCTAGGTAGTTGTCGTCGATCTATGGCAGTCTTTTACTTTGACTCTTTCAATGATCAGTTATGGATTATTCTCCTCTGAATGTTCTAAAAGCTCCAAGTATCACCATATATCTCCAAAAAGTACATGGACCTATAAAGACCTTAAACATAGCCCAGACACAAATAATAGACCCTAAGCTTTCTTTCCATAAGGGTATCCGACAAAGATACATTTTCGACTCCTATCACCAAACTTATCTTTGTCCCTTGCCTTGCAATGAGAGTAGTAGAGGCAGCCAAATACTTGGAGTTTATCAAAATCAGGTTTCTTACCAAAGAGGAATAAGGTCAATCCACTTATCTCAACTACATCTACAAGTAACCAAGAGGACTAGGAACTTGTGAACTCAAATTTCTTCTCGTTCTTTCTCAATATCCGCCCGATGCTTCACACGTACAGGAACGAGTAGTTGTCAGGTTGTCTAACTCTTCCCAGAGTTAGTTTAATCGGCCACAATATTAGATTATGATCTGACCATTATGTTGACAAGTATTGATCTCATCTCGCAATTGATGAATATGTACGCAATTCTTAACTGAGAAGCGACGCTGCAAGTTTCCCAGAGTTTGTGGGCTTCCGAACGAAGGTAACAGTCAATCTGATCTTCGGATCTATTGAAGTCCGAATCTAGCCGACTGACATTGAATTTGTTGCTTGCCATAGAGAGAGTTCTGGCTCTATTGTTGGTTTATGTATCGTACCATTGAGAAAACCTGGCTTATGTTTCGCTTGAATTGAGTTTGAAAGTTCAGTAGCCCATTCTGAATAGTTATCACCTCGGAGTAAACAAAAGTTATTAAGGCTATGGGATTGTCTGAAGGATGTAGGTAATAGACTCCAGACGATTCTATAGAGATAGGTAAGTTCATCGAAGACGAGGTTGTCATAGAAGATGAAGTATCAGCCATGTTCCTTGGTAGTCAAGAAACACGTAAAATCTCCTGCTCTGATACATAAAATCATTTAGAGTAGTAATTTGTGATGTCTTATTATCATGGCAAAGCGCTGTATTTATACAATTGGAATGTTCTCTCTCGATAAGTATTAGGACTTAGTACATCATTATCTAGATATATTTAGGACTTATCCAATAGAACTCAAATTCTCTATGGAGGAAAATTGAACTCTGTTAATATTCAGATCGTTAAAGAGCACGTCAGCGACTCGAAGAGACAACTCGGTGGGATAAATTACTATCGTGAAATAAGTGTTCTTTGCCGGATTGGAGATTAAGGTTACAGAGTCACTCAAAAATGGGTATTTTCGCCGTAAATCAGAGTAGGAGAGGAAGACAAAACGATTGAAAAAGAAGATGACGAAAGGTTTGGACGAGATTAGGTTTAGAGATTTTGAGTTTATGCGGTGGATAAGTGTAACAATTTTTTATCAAGTCTTCATTATTGGCCTTTTTTAGGCTTTCCTTAGATAATTAGACACATAGTTAACAGTAATTTTGGAAATCATCTTTAGAACAGGTTTCCGAACACAATATTCCTTTGAGAATGAATAAAAATAAAATATGTTCTGTTCACTGTAAATTGATGTGCATTCAAATCATACTGTATTGTATTCATTTTTTCTTATTAGTTATTAGAATTTCTAATCGACAAACTCAGTTTGATGCTTATGACAATACCCAATTGTGCAGAAAGTTTTGAATGTTCAGAAACTCTATTGGTTCTTTAGTATCTTAATAAGTAATTTAAACACTCAGTAACTTCAATAACACAAAAAGAAATTTTCCAGCATACATATAGAAAAATAAAAAATGACACATATTTTAAACATTCTTCTTATTGGAATTTCTAATCTACAAACTCAGTTTGATGCTTATAACAATACCCAATTATCTAAAAAATCAAATTTTCGGAAACTCTATTGGTTTTTTAGTATAATAATATTTAATTATAAACACTATGGCTATTATTTTTCAATAATTTCGATAACACGAAAAACGATTTTCAGCATACAAATAGAAAAATAAGATATATTTAAACATTCTTCTAAGCCAAGGCATCAACCAGACCATTCAGATCTCTAAGAATACAACGATATGAGACATATTTAATATGAGATAAAACTAGACTTATATAGAAAACTTTACTAGTTATACATTGATTAGTGAGTTTTTTGTCTTGAATACTATGAGGTTATGGATCTAATATTAGTCTCATCTTAACAACCACTCAAATTGTAGACCTCTAACACAATGGTGAGAGTTAATTCCACTGAACTAATGACCTCTGGTCACCGCAAGAAACATGTAATTTTTGAGGGAAAAATATTTGTTAGAAATCTCTAAGGAATTGGTCACGAATTTCTGAAGAATATGAAAATTTACCATTCGTTTGTATTTCGTCAGAAATATCCAAGGAATTTTCGACAAACATTTTTTGTCAAAAATAATCGACAATTCCTGAATGATGTTAAATGATTTGGGGTAAATGTTTGGGTTTAAATTTTTGTCAAAAATTCGTCCAAAAGTTTCGACCAATTGTAATTTTTTGTAGGAAATTCGTTAGATTTTTTTCGACGAATTTGGATATTGCATATGAAATATTCAAAAGAAATGTTAAACCATATACCTACAATATTTTCATGACATATATTAAATGAAAAATATGATGAGGGTTAATGACCACTTAATTATCTTAAAGCTATACATTTTCTTGATGGATGAATCGACAAATACATAACCATTTTTATTAACAATTACATAATCTTGCAATCTTGAATTTGTGTTTTCAAGTGTTTCAAATAAATTTAAGATTATAAAACCCTAAAAATCATCAATATATTACCAATAGATATTTTAATCTATTTTTGTTATGTTTCAAAATCCCAATCCACATTTCGTTAGAAATTTGTTGGAAATTTATTTAAAATCCATAGAATATTTCTAACGAAATTCCTATGATTTTTTTTGGTCAATTACAAAGCATGAAGAGAATATACACTTCCCATCGAAAAATCTACAAAAATCATGAAGAATTTCTGAAAAATAAGGTATATTCATATATTGGAAAGAAAGTTTTCTTAGAAATTCTGACGAAAAGAGTATGTTCATCGGAAATTCGGCGGAAATTGATTTTTGACTGGGGAAAAGAAACGCCTAATTTTCATGAAGCGCCAAATTAAAAAAAATCCCGACAAATTGTTGGTTGTTGCCAGAAATTTAACATAAAAACCGATTTTTTTTCTCAACTCTCTCGTTCACTAAAATCTTTTTATTATCTCTCTCTCAACCGAAGAAAATCCGAGAATCATTCCCCAAAACTCTTCTTAAATCTTGTTAGTCATCTATTATCCTCCAATAATAATATATGTTAGTTTGTATATGTGTTAGGTTATTAGTATTGATATATTTTAGGGATTAAAGATTTAGAAATGAGTTAGGTTGGTTGATCTAGGATTTAATACGTTAGATTTATTAGAATTTTTAGTTTTAGCATTTTACATGTTGGATTTAAGATTTGAAAACTTGTTTTATATTTTTTAGTTTTTTATTATTTTTTGTTGGTTTAAAACATTTTTATGATTTTTCCAAACTTTTTTAGAATATATAGAAACGTTTTTAAATAAAGAAATTTAAAATTTATAAAAAACTTTTTTATATTTTATAAAATGTTTTCAATTTTTTTAAAAAAATTCAATATATAAAACGTATTATGTTTTTAAAAATTTACAAAAAATCAATTCTTTAATATTTTTTTCAATTTATAAAATATTTAAAAAAATTATTAAATTTTATGAACATTTTAAAATAATTAAAATATAAAGAATTTTCAAATTTTATTTTATATTTATGTATAAACGACTTATAAATATTTATAATAAATGATTATATTTTTTAAAATAATGATTCATTTAAATATTATATTTTAATTAAAAAACATTTGACGGATAATATTTGTAGGATAATTCTAACTGAAAATATTTGTCGTTATTTATTAAAAAATTATCTATCAAAAATTCGTAAGATAGCTCGAAGCAATTTTGACGAATTTTTTTCGACGAGATAGAAACGACGATTTTTTCCATCGGAAATGAAAATTTTCAAAAACAAATCTGACGCAATCCTTTGTAGGAAACAATATATTTTCTTGTAGTGGGTGATTAGTGAGTTTTCACACATTATATAGAAAATATAACTTTGCTATGTAAAATTTCTCTCTTGATATAAAAAAAAAAAGATTTTTAAAAAACTAAATTTGAAATATTTAGCCAATCAAAAATCTTAATATTTATCTCATTAATTTACAAACTTTAGTTACTAAATTCTATCATTAAAATTAAATCTGGTAAAAATGTCTTAATACATATAGGTCAGTCAAGTGTAGATAATAAAAGTGTATTTAAAATTAAAATAATAAATAGGATATTATCCAAATATCGTTAAAATAAGATCAGGGTTAAAAAATATCTGACAGATTGTCGACTGTAATCAGAAATTTCACATAAAAATCGAAAAGTTTTCTTAGCACTCTCATACTCTAAAATCTATCTATTATCTCTCTATCTCAACCGAAGAACATCCGAGAATCATTCCCCAAAACTCTTCTTAAATCATGTTAGTCATCTATTATCCTCCAATAATAATATATGTTAGTTTGTATATGTGTTAGGTTATTAGCATTGATATATTTTAGGGATTAGAATGTTAGAAATGAGTTAGGTTGGTTGATTAAGGATTTAAGGTTAAATTTGTTAGAATTGTTAGTCTAAGGATTTTATGTGTTGGATTTAGGATTTGAAAACTTGTTTTATGATTTTTGATTTTTTACTATTTTTGTTGTTTTAAAACATATTTATGATTTTCATTTTTTTTAATATATAAAAACGTTTTTAAAGAAATTTCGATTTATAAAACATTTTTTAAATTTATAAAACATTTTTTAAATTTATAAAACATTTTTAAATTTATAAAAACGTTTTCAGTTTCTAAAAAAACTTTCAATTTATAAAAATATTATTTTTCCTAAAATTTATTTAAAAAATTCAATTCTTTAATATTTTTTCAATTGATAAATATTAAGTTTTTAATTAAATCTTATAAACGTTTTTTAAATAATTGAACTCTGTTAATATTCAGATCGTTAAAGAGCACGTCAGCGACTCGAAGAGACAACTCGGTGGGTTAAATTACTATCGTGAAATAAGTGTTCTTTGCCGGATTGGAGATTAAGGTTACAGAGTCACTCAAAAATGGGTATTTTCGCCGTAAATCAGAGTAGGAGAGGAAGACAAACGATTGAAAAGAAGATGACGAAAGGTTTGGACGAGATTAGGTTTAGAGATTTTGAGTTTATGCGGTGGAATAAGTGTAACAATTTTTTATCAAGTCTTCATTATTGGCCTTTTTTAGACTTTCCTTAGATAATTAGACACATAGTTAACAGTAATTTTGGAAATCATCTTTAGAACAGGTTTCCGAACACAATATTCCTTTGAGAATGAATAAAAATAAAATATGTTCTGTTCACTGTAAATTGATGTGCATTCAAATCATACTGTATTGTATTCATTTTTTCTTATTAGTTATTAGAATTTCTAATCGACAAACTCAGTTTGATGCTTATGACAATACCCAATTGTGCAGAAAGTTTTGAATGTTCAGAAACTCTATTGGTTCTTTAGTATCTTAATAAGTAATTTAAACACTCAGTAACTTCAATAACACAAAAAGAAATTTTCCAGCATACATATAGAAAAATAAAAAATGACACATATTTTAAACATTCTTCTTATTGGAATTTCTAATCTACAAACTCAGTTTGATGCTTATAACAATACCCAATTATCTAAAAAAATTCGAATTTTCGGAAACTCTATTGGTTTTTTAGTATAATATAATATTAATTATAAACACTATGGCTATTATTTTTCAATAATTTTGATAACACGAAAAACGATTTTCAGCATACAAATAGAAAAATGAGACATATTTAAACATTCTTCTAAGCCAAGGCATCAACCAGACCATTCAGATCTCTAAGAATACAACGATATGAGACATATTTAATATGAGATAAAACTAGACTTATATAGAAAACTTTACTAGCTATAGATTGATTAGTGAGTTTTTTTACTTGAATACTATGAGGTTCAGGATCGAACCCCTGTAATCTCCTAGAACTGAAACCACAACATATAATATTAGTCTCGTCTTAACAACCACTCGAATTGGAGACCTCTAACACAATGGTGAGAGTCAATTCAACTGAGCTAATGACCTCTGGTCACTGCAAGAAACATGTAATTTTTGACGGAAAAATATTTGTTAGAAATCTCTAAGGAATTTTTCACAATTTCTGAAGAATGTGAAAATTTACCATTTGTTTGTATTTGGTCAGAAATATCCAAGAATTTTCGACAAACATTTTTTTGTCAAAATAATCGACAATTCCTCAATGATGTTAAACGATTTGGGGTAAATGTTTGGGGTTTAAGTTTTTTGTCAAAAAAAATTGTCAGAAATTTTTCGACCAATTGAAAAACTTTTGTAGGAAATCCGTTAGATTTTTTTTTCGACGAATGTGGATATTGCATATTAAATATCAAAAGAAATATTAAACCATATACCTACAATATTTTCATGACATATATTAAATGATAAATATGATGAGGGTCAACGACAACTTAATTATCTTAAAGCTATACATTTTCTTGATGATGAATCGACGAATACATAACCATTTTCATTAACACTTCTATACTTAAGCAAATATTTTAAGGTAATTCATCTTGCAATCCTGATTCGTGTTTTCAAAGTGTTTCAAATAAATTTAAGATTATAAACCCCTAAACATCATCAATATATTACCCAATGGATATTTTTAATCTATTTTTGTTATATTTCAAAACCCCAATCCACACTTCGTTAGTAATTTGTTCGGAATTTGTTGGAAATTTGTTTAAAATCCATCGAAAATTTCAAAGGAAATCCTACGATTTTTATTGGTCAATTACATATCATGAAGAGTATATACACTTTCCATCAAAAAGTCGTCAAAAATTATGAAGAATTTCTGAAAACTAGTGTATATTCATATATTGGAAATGAAAGCTTTTTTAGAAATTCTAACGAAAAGAGTATATTCATCGGAAATTTGACAGAAATTAATTTTTGGACCAGGGAAAAGAACCGCCTAATTTCATGAAGCGCGAAATTAAAAACTTCTGAAAAATTGTTGATTGTCGCTAGAAATTTAACATCAAAACCGAAATTTTTTCTCAACAACCTCGTTCACTAAAATCTATCTATTATCTCTCTCTCAACCGAAGAACATTCGATGAATCATTCCCCAAAACTCTTCTTAAATCATGTTAGTCACCTATTATCCTCCCAACAATAATATATGTTAGTTTGTATATGTGTTAGGTTATTAGCATTGACATAATTTTAGGGATTAAAGTGTTAGAAATCAGTTAGGTTTGTTGATCTAGGATTTAATACGTTAGATTTGTTAGAAACTTTTAGTTTTAGGATTTACATGTTGAATTTAAGATTTGAAATTTTTTTTTTATATTTTTTTGGTTTATTATTATTTTTTGGTTTAAAATATTTTTATGTTTTTTCCAAACTTTTTTAGAATATATAAAAAAAATAAATTTATAAAACGCTTTTTTAGATTTATGAAAATTTTTTCACTTTTCAAAAAAACTTTCAATTTATAAAACATATTATGTTTTAAAATTTATAAAAAAATAAATTCTTCATATTGTTTTTAATTTATAAATATTTTTTAAAAAAATATTAAATTTTTTGAACATTTTTAAAATGATTAAAACATAAAAAATTCAAATTTTATTTTATATATATGTATAAATTACTTATAAATACTTATTATAAACGCTTATAATTTTTTTTAAAATAATGATTCATTTTAATATTTAATTAAAAAAATTTTGACGAATAATATTTGTAGGATAATTCTAACTGAAAATATTTGTCGTTATTTATTAAATTTTATCCATCAAAAATTCGTAAGAAAGCTCGAAGCAATTTTGACGAATTTTTTTCGACAAGATAGAACCGAAGATTTTTTTCATCAGAAATAAAATTTTCCAAAAAGACATTCTGACGCAATCCTTTGTAGGAAACAATATATTTTCCTGTAGTGGGTGATTAGTGAGTTTTCACATATTATATAGAAATATAACTTTGCTATATAAAATTTCTCTCTTGATATAAAAAATAAAATGATTTAAAAAAAAATTGAATATTTAGCCAATCATAAATCTTAATATTTATCTCAGTAATTTACAAAATTTTGTTGTTAAATTCTTTCATTAAAATTAAATCTGGTAAAAAGGTCTTAATACATATAGGTCAGTCAAGTGTAGATAGTAAAAGTGTATTTTAAATTTTAAAATAGGAAATAGGAAATTATCCCAATATCTTTAAAATAAGATGAGTGCTAAAATTTTTTTGACAATTTGTCGACTGTAGTCAGAAATATAACAAAAAAATTGAAAAAAATTCTCAACACTCTCATACTCTAAATATATCTATTATCTCTCTATCTCAACCGAAGAACATCCGAGAATCATTCCCCAAAACTCTTCTTAAATCATGTTAGTCATCTATTATCCTCCCAACAATAATATATGTTAGTTGTATATGTGTTTAGGTTATTAGCATTGACATATTTTAGGGATTAAAGTGTTAGAAATCAGTTAGGTTTGTTGATCTAAGGATTTAATACGTTAGATTTGTTAGAACTTTTAGTTTAGGATTTTACATGTTGAATTTAAGATTTGAAATTTTTTTTTTATATTTTTTTGGTTTATTATTATTTTTTGGTTTAAAATATTTTATGTTTTTCCAAACTTTTTTAGAATATATAAAAAAAAAAAAAATTTAAACGCTTTTTAGATTTTATGAAAATTTTTCACTTTTCAAAAAAAACTTTCAATTTATAAAACGTATTATGTTTTAAAATTTATAAAAAATAAATTCTTCAATATTGTTTTTAATTATAAATATTTTTTAAAAAAATATTAAATTTTTTGAACATTTTTAAAATGATTAAAACATAAAAAAAATTCAAATTTTATTTTTATATATATGTATAAATTACTTATAAATACTTATTATAAACGCTTATAATTTTTTTTAAAATAATGATTCATTTTTAATATTTAATTAAAAAATTTTGACGAATAATATTTGTAGGATAATTCTAAGTGAAAATATTTGTCGTTATTTATTAAAATTTTATCCATCAAAAATTCGTAAGAAAGCTCGAAGCAATTTTGACGAATTTTTTTCGACAAGATAGAACCGAAGATTTTTTTCATCGGAAAATAAAATTTTCCAAAAACATTCTGACGCAATCCTTTGTAGGAAACAATATATTTTCCTCTAGTGGGTGATTAGTGAGTTTTCACATATTATATAGAAAATATAACTTTGCTATATAAAATTTCTCTCTTGATATAAAAAAATAAAATGATTTAAAAAAAATGAAATATTTAGCCAATCATAAATCTTAATATTTATCTCAGTAATTTACAAAATTTTGTTGTTAAATTCTTTCATTAAAATTAAATCTGGTAAAAAGGTCTTAATACATATAGGTCAGTCAAGTGTAGATAATAAAAGTGTATTTTAAATTTTAAAATAGTAAATAGGAAATTATCCCAATATCATTAAAATAAGATGAGTGTTAAAATTTTTTGACAATTTGTCGACTGTAGTCAGAAATATAACAAAAAAATTGAAAAAATTTCTCAACACTCTCATACTCTAAAATATATCTATTATCTCTCTATCTCAACCGAAGAACATCCGAGAATCATTCCCCAAAACTCTTCTTAAATCATGTTAGTCATCTATTATCCTCCCAATAATAAAATATGCTAGTTTGTATATGTGTTAGGTTATTAGCATTGATATATTTTAGGGATTAGAATGTTAGAAATGAGTTAGGTTGGTTGATTAAGGATTTAAGGTTAGATTTGTTAGAACTGTTAACTTGTTTTATGATTTTTCATTTTTTTTACTATTTTTGTTGTTTTAAAACATATTTACGTTTTTTCAAGAATTTTTTTTTGTTTTTAGAATATATAAAAACGTTTTTAAATAAGAGAAATTTTCAATTATAAAGCATTTTTTTAAAACTTTTTTAAAAAAAAAACTTTTTCACTTTTTTAAAAAAACTTTCAATTTATAAAACATATTATGTTTTTCAAATTTTTTTTTAAAAAATTCAGTTCTTTAATATTTTTTTCAATTTATAAAAATATTAAAGTTTTTTCTTAAATCTAATAAAAAATTTAAATAATTATATTATAAAACATTTTCCAAATTATATTTTTTTTATATTTTTATATAAAAGACTTAAAATATTTATTATAAAAGATTATATTTATTAAAAAAATTATTCATTCAAATATTATATTTTTATATTTTAAAAATAATTTAAAAAAAACTGACCGATAATATTCCTAGGATAATTCTGACTGAAAATATTTGTCGGTATTTACTCAGAAATTTATCCATCGAAAATTCGTAAGATAACTCGGAGAAATTTCGACGAATTGTTTTTGACGAGATAGAACTGACGATTTTGTTTCGTCGAAAATGAAAATTTTCAAACAAATCTGACGCATTCCTTTGTAGAAAACAATATGTTTTCTTGTAGTGGCTGGCTATTAGTGAGTTTTCATATATTATATAGAAAATATAACTTTGCTATGTAAAATTTCCCTGTTGATATAAAAATAAAATGATTTTTAAAAAATAAAATTTGAAATATTTAGCCAAACATAAATCTTAATATTTAGCTCAATAGTTTACAAAGTTTAGTTATTAAATTCTATCGTTAGAGTTAAATCTGGTAAGCACCTCTTAAGAATAAAAGTGTATTTTAAAATTAAAAAGTTAATAAATAGGATATTTTCCAAATATCTTTAAAATAAGATCAGAGTTGATATTTTATATTTTTTACTATGTAAATTATTCTGTTACTTTTAGAAATATCATTATTTGTTATGTCTGATCATGTATCATCTGAATATGAAGAAGAAGATGTGCAAAGGATGTTAAGTTGAGGTTCTTATTTGGGTTAATGAAGAGAAGGAAAGAAGGAGAAGGTTTTGGATTGACCATGACCGTACAGTCCGTACAGGTCTAGGTCGACCAAAACCTCAGCCAAGGTAAATTCTCATCCGGGTAAAGAGAAGTTACCCGGACACTTACCAAAGGGGTTTACCCTTATCCATCCGTTGGAAAGAAAGGATAAGGCCGCGTGGACAGCCTCGCACAGCATATTGTCAAAAATGCTGATACCATTGGCATGCCCATCCCTCTTTGGTTTGAATTAGGTGCCTCATTGGCTTAACCAAAGCCACATGTTTCCCTTCCTTTAGTTTTCTAGAAACCCTTGTATTACCCTCATATATTGTAATGTCTAGCATTAATAATAATGAGACAATTCATAAACTCTTTCCTAGACTCTTAATCATGATTACCTATTAGACTTAGTAGTTGTTAATCGTTTCTCTTCCCAATCTTTCTAAACAATCATCAAACCTCAGATTATCTAAAATATTTCATGGTATCAGAGTCAGGTTGCTCATAATTTGGGTTTGATTCACAAGAAGACTCAAGACTTTAGATCTCATAATTCGTTGAAGACTCAAGATAGGAAAAACAAGGTTGTGGTTCTGTTACACTCAAGGGGGGAGGGGGGGGGACTACCTCTTATGATCTCGGTTGGTGAAGACTATTGTGGGAAGTAAGGGTTTGTGGGGACATATCACGTCTGGTGAAGCTCCAAAGCTCATTACTCAAGATGAAGATGATGAGTAAGATACCACAAACGAGGATGACAAGTGGATACAAGAAGACATGCTTGTGATGTCCATTCTCCAAAGTTCGTTAGATCCCTCAATTTTGGAGTCTTATAGTTTCTATGAGAAAGCAAAGGTTATGTGGGATACACTCAAAAAGGTGTATGAGAACATCTCAAACTTGAGTAGGGTGTTTGAGGTAAGCGGGATAATCAACAATTTAGTTCAAGAGGACATGGAGTTTACAAGACAATTGGGAAAGTTAAGAGCTTTATGGTCAGAGCTGGAGATGTTAAGGTCAAACACTACTGATCAAGATGAGCTAAATGAGAGAAGAGAGTAAGAGGTCTTGGGCTTATTATTGTCTATACAAAGATGTAAAACCAAACTTTATCATGCACCAAAACCTTGATCCTTCTGTAGACGGTAGACCAGGG
This sequence comes from Moricandia arvensis, assembly GCA_905132765.1. Lineage (NCBI taxonomy): Eukaryota > Viridiplantae > Streptophyta > Magnoliopsida > Brassicales > Brassicaceae > Moricandia > Moricandia arvensis. The sequence goes on from CAJHQP010007101.1 coordinate 32,902, forward strand.
TTCCAAAAAGTGTACGTATAGAAAAAGAAGTGAAAAATGGTATTTGTAACGTCTATACTCTATAACAAACATTTGCGGTATTAGAAAGAGAGAATGTTATTATCTTTGTTAAGCTTACAAAGCTACTTGCCACACACACAAAATTACAAAGAATTATGAAGATTAGAAATCCTCATTAAAAAATTGCTGCCTCTTCTATCGATAAGTATAAATGTGCATGAATGAAATCAATCAAATTAATCAATCATAGGAACTTTAAAAAAATAATATATGTTGATTTGGAATTAATTAAAGTTCTTCCATCACCAAAACATCTTCATGTTCAGCCTCTAACTCCACCAACCTCTGAACGATAACATCCGATGCAATTGTAACAACCTCCGATAAGTTCCTAAAATGCGCCAAAAAAGAAGAAGAAGAACTCGTTAGTTAAATGAGAAGTTATATAGAATGTAAACTCAAAAGTACCCTTCAGAGGAATCGAACGTAAGCCCAACGGTATCTTTAGCTTCTTGAAGAGCCCATCTAAACCGTTGTATTTCATGATCAGAACATGTCACCTTTTCGATCATAACATCAAGTTGTGAAGGTTTGATGTCGAAAAATATGGGTATAACCCTTTTCTTGGACTCCATTATAAGAGCAAGCTCGTGCAAACAGAAATAAGAATCGCAATAGTTGGGAGAAAACACGGTTACAGCGACTTTAGAAGTGAGAATGGCGCGGTTGATATGATCAAAAAGCTTATCTCCAGGCTTCATGTTCTTGCTATCCAAGAATGGACGTAAGTTACGGGAATTGAGGTTGTCGTAAAGCAAAGTTGCGAGGTTTCTCTTTGTGTCGGATCCTCTGTGGTTGATGAAGACATCATGCAAAGCTTTGGGTTTGTTTGTTGATGAAGAAGAGAGAAGATCCAGGAATAGGTTGTTGTTTAGTTGGATGGATTTGGATTTCTTCATGAAGTCAAAAACCCTAGAGATCATTTTCTTTTTTCCTGTGAGATGAAATTAGACAAGATCGTTGGGATGATGAATAGAGGCTTTGTGGTGTGTGTAGGTAGGTTTATATATATATTAGGTTCGAAGTATAGTGGTGCATTTTCAATTTGACCAAAAAATAAAAGGTTGGGTAACTCTTGTGATCGTTGAAACATGATTGACCATTTCCCGTCAAAGAAGTTTACCAATGTGATTGAAATTTCTTTTCCTTTTCTTACGAGTTAAAAGAGAAAGACATACCACTTTCAGTTCTTTGTTGTTGTCTA